>PVKU01001802.1:0-268960 GCA_004027475.1 Anoura caudifer | reverse complement strand
CGCCTGAGCTTACAGGCTATGGGTTTTTATAATAGCAGAGCAAGCAAGCGTTTGCACAGAAGCAGGATGTGGCAGTTAGCTATTGGCTCAGGGGATTGGCGCCTCTATACCTTATTGGTTGCTTACAGACAAATACGGGCGGGAAGGCTTCCCGGGCTTACGCCTGGGATTTAAAATTTTCTATTTCCTCATATTGCTTGTTTTCCTCTATTTCTTAACCTTTCACTAACCACAGCACCTGCATTGTTAACAGGAACCAGGATGCCTTGAAGCTCACCTCCTGGTTTGGCAGTAAAAGCATTAATTTTCTGGCACGGTCCTGACATTTTTAAAGTATACCATTTTTAAAACATAATTTCATTTGTAGAAGTGCACATAATTACATATGAATACACTAACAATAAAAAGATGACACATTTCTTATTTAATTAAATAATTAATCTTTTATAAAGTAATGTGAATATACAGCATTTTTAAAAATTAAAGAGAGTAAAAATAAATTTTGTGTTTTAGTAATATATATATATAAAATAACTGGATAAGCAATTGACAGATAAATATATAGAGAATCTTGTTTTAGCTTGGGTTCCACAGAAAGCAGAGCTTGAGCCGAAGGGTCTCTTATCTGAGACTGTGTTATTGAGAAGTGCAATACCAGGAAGCAGGGGTGAGGGGAAAGTGAGTGAAGCAGAGAAGAAGAAAAAGCCAATTACTAAGACATGCTATTGATTTGGCTGCTGCAAAATGCCATTGATTACTGATATCCGAGCCACCAACAAACTATATAAATCGAATCTCAGAATAGTCTGTTTAGGGGATGGTGAGGAGAATTACTCACTACTTCCCGTTTTCCATTTATCAGAGTCTCATCCAATAATGGGCAATTCTCAAATGTGTTTCAAAGGTCCCATTGCTTCCTAAACCTTTCAGTAAACGGCAGTCTTGAGAGCAGACAAGAGAGACATGATACCGGTGTGAGGGACAGAGCCATCATTACCCACACAAAGCTGAAACCCATGGCAGAGGGTACAAACAAGACGAAATGAGGCTACGAAGCTCTGAAGTAGCACAAAAAAGGATAAGAGGTTACTTTTACAGGTCCTAAATTAAGATTATGGAGTTATTTTGAATTATACAATAAAAATATCTTTTTTAGTTTTTTTATTTATTTTAATTGTTGTTCTTGTACAGTTTTCTGTCTTTTACTCCCATCCTAGCCCACCACCCAGCCCTCCCTACCTCCCTCCCATTTCCACACCCCCTAGTTTTTGTCCATGTGTCCTTTATACTTGTTCCTCTAAACCCTTCCCCTTTTCCCCTGAAATTCCCTTCCCTCTCCTCTCTGGTGACTGTCAGCCTGTTCTCAATTTCAGTGTCTTTGGTTATATATTGCTTCTTTGTTTTGTTGATTAGGTTCCTGTTAAAGGTGAGATCATATGGAATTTGTCTTTCCCCACCTGGCTTATTTCGCTTAGCATAATGCTCTCCAGTTCCATCCATGCTGTCTCGAAGGGTAGGAGCTCCTTCTTTCTTTCTGCTGCATAGAATTCCATTGTGTAAATGTACCATAGTTTTTTGATCCATTCATTTACTGATGGGTACCTAGGTTGCTTCCAACACTTGGTTATTGTAAATTGTGCTGCTATGAACATTGGGGTACGTAGGTTCTTTTGGATTGGTGTTTCAGGATACTTAGGATATAATCCAAGGAGTGGAATTGCTGGGTCCAAAGGTAGATCCATTTTTAGTTTTCTTAGAAAATTCCGTACTGCTTTCCATAATGGTTGTACCAGTTTGCAATCCCACCAACAGTGCACTAGGGTCCCCTTTTCTCCACAACCTCTCCAACACTTGTTGTTTGTTGTTTTGCTTACGATGGCCATTCTGACTGGTGTGAAGTGGTATCTCATTGTGGTTTTACTTTGCTTCATTCTGATAGCTAGCAATATTGAGCATCTTTTCATGTGTCTCTGGATCCTCTGTGTGTCCTCCTTGGAGAAGTGTCTGTTCAAGTCCTTCTCTCATTTTTTAATTGGGTTGCTTGTCTTCTTAGAGTGGAGTCATGTAAGTTCTTTATATATTTTGGAGATTAAACCCTTGTCTGAGGTATCATTGGCAAATATGTTTTCCCATACCGTTGGTTATCTTTTTATTTTAATACTGTTTTCTTTAGCCATGCAGAAGCTTTTTATTTTGATGAGATCCCATTTGTTTATTCTTTCCTTTATGTCCTTTGCTTTAGGGGACATATCAGTAAAAACGTTTCAGCATGAAATATCTGAGATTTTCCTGTCTATGTTCTCCTCTAGGACTTTAATGGTATCATAGCTTATATTTAAATCTTTTATCCACCTTGAATTTATTTTTGTGTATGGTGTAAGTTGGTACTTGAGTTTCAATTTTTTTTTTTTTTTTGCATGTAGCTGTCCAGTTCTCCCAACACCACTTGTCAAAGAGGCTATTTTTACACCATTTTATGTTGCTGCCCTCTTTGTCAAATATTAATTGACCATAGAGACTTGAGTTTATTTCTAGGCTCTCTGTTCTGTTTCACTGGTCCATGTGCTTGTTTTAATGCCAGTACCAGGCTGTTTTGATTACAATGGCCTTGTAATACAGTTTGGCATCAGATATTGTGATCCCTCCTACTTTGCTCTTCTTTCTCAAAATTGCAGCAGCTATTTCAGGTCATTTATGGTTCCATATAAATTTTTGAAGTGTTTGTTCTATGTCTGTGAAATATGCCATTGGTACTTTAATAGGTATTGCATTGAATCTGTAAATAGATTTGGGTAGTATGGACATTTTGATGGTGTTGATTCGTCTGATCCATGAACATGTATATGTTTCCATTTGTTTGTGTCTTCCTTGATTTCTTTCTTCAGTGTTGTGTAGTTTTCTCATTATACGTCTTTTACCTCCTTAGTTAGGTTTATTTGTAGGTATTTTATTTTTCATTTCGCTATATCGATTGGGATTTTTTTCTTGATTTCTGTTTCTACTCTTTCATTGTTGGTATACAAAAATGCCTTTGATTTCTGGATATTGACTTTGTATCCAGCTGTTTGGCCAAAATCATTTATTAGGTTGAGCAGCTTTTTGGCTGAGTCTATAAAATTTCCTATGTACACTATCATGTCATCTGCAAACAGTGATAGTTTTGTTTTCACTTTTCTGATTTGGATTCCTTTTTTTCCTTTTCTTGTCTAATCACTGTGGCTAAGGCTTCTAATACTATATTGAACAGAAGTTTTGTAAATGGACATCCTTGTCTTGTTCCTGATCTTAGTGGAAAATATTTTAGTTTTTGCCCGTTGAGTATGATGTTGGCTGTAGGTCTCTCATATATGGCCTTTATTATGTCAAGGAATGCTCCCTCTGTTCCCACTTTGCTGAGTGTTTTTATGATAAATAGGTGTTGTACCTTATCAAATTCTTTTTCCGCATCTATAGATATGATCATGTGATTTTTGTCTTTGCTTTTGTTTATGTGATGTATTACATTTACTGATTTGCGAATATTGTACCATCCTTACATCCCTGGGATGAATCCCACTTGGTCATGGTGTATGATCTTGTGAATATATTGTTGGATGCGGTTTTCCAATATTTTGTTGAGGATTTTGGTGATATTGGCCTGAAGTTTCTTTCTTTGTTGTGTCTTTATCTGATTTTGGGATTAGGATGATGCTGGCTTCATAAAAAGAGTTTGGGAGTCTTCCATCATTTTGGATTTTTTGGAATAGTCTGTGAAAGAGAGGAGTTAGCTCTTCCTTAAATGCTTTGTAGAATTCTCCTGTGAAACCATCTGGTCCAGGGCTTTTGTGTGTTGGGAGTTTTTTGATATTACTGCTTCAATTTCATCTGCTGTTATTGGTCTGTTCAGGCTTTCTGCTTTTTCTTCATTGAGTTTTTGAGGATTATATTTTTCTAGAAACTTGTCCATTTCACCTAAGTTTTCAAATTTCTTGGCATATAGTTCTTCATAGTAATTTCTTCCAATCCCTTGTATTTCTGTGGTGTCACTTGTAATCTCTCCTCTTTCATTTCTGATTGTGTTTATTTGGGTCCTCTCTTTTCCTTGATGAGCCTGCTTAAAAACTTGTTGATTCTGTTTATCTTTTCAAAGAACCAGCTCCTGGATTCATTGATCCTTAGAATCATGCTTTCAGTCTCTATGTCATTTAATTCTGCTCTGATCTTGGTTATTTCCTTCCTTCTACTTGCTCTGTGCTGTCTTTGTTGTTCTTCCTCGATTTCTTGTAGGCATAGGGTTAGGTCATTTGTTTGAAATGTTTCTATTTTTTTTAGGTAGGCCTGTATCACTATGAACTTCCCTCTCAGGACTGCCTTCACTGTGTCCCATAAGTTTGGGGTTGTTGTGAGTTCATTTTCATTTGTTTCCAGAAACTTTTTGATTTCTTCCCTAATTTCATTCTTGACCCATTCATTGTTTAATAACATGCTATTCAATCTTCATGATTTTGAGGGTTTTGGGTTTTTCCCCTTGAGGTTGGTTTCTAGTTTCAGTCCCTTGTGGTTGGAGAAAATGCTTGGTATGATTTCAATTTTCTTGAATTTGTTGAGGCTTGTTTTGTGTCCTATCTTGTGGTCTATCTTTGAAAATGTTCCATGTGAATTAGAAAAGAATGTGTATTTAGTTTCTTTGGGATGAAGGGCTGCATATATATATATATATATATATATATATATATATATATATCAGTTAAGTCCATTTCATCTAGAATGTTGTTCAATGCCACAATATCTTTGTTGATATTTTGTTTGGAAGATCTGTCCATTTTTGACAGTGGGGTGTTGAAATCCCCTACTATAATTGTGTTGCTTTCAATATCTTTCCTGAAGTCCCCTAAGATTTTCTTGATGTATTTAGGTGCTCCTATGTTGGGTACATATATATTTACAATGTTTATGTCTTCTTGGTGGATCCTTCCTTTGAGTATTATGAAGTGACCTTCTGGGTCTCTCTTTATGGCCCTTCTTTTGAAGTCTACTTTGTCTGATATGAGTATTGCTACCCCAGCCTTTTTTTTTTTTCTTGTTTTTTTGCTTGGAAAATTTGTTTCCAGGCCTTCACTTTGAATCTGTGTAGGTCTTTTGTCCTGAGGTGGGTCTCTTGTAGGCAGCATATGTGTGGGTCATGCTTTCTTATCCATTCAGCTATTCTATGTCTTTTGATGGGAGCATTTAATCCATTTACATTTAAGGTTATTATTGATAGGTACTTATTCATTGTCATTTTCATATTTGTGTTCCTCTCTCTGTGTCTCTCTTTTCCTTCCTTTCCTTAAAGCAGTCCCTTTAGCATCTCTTGCAGAACTGGTTTGGTAGAGGTGTTTTATTTTAGACTTGTTTTGTCTTGGAAGCTCCTTATTTGGCCTTCTATCTTTATTGAAGCCTTGTTGGGTAAAGTAGTCTTGGCTGCAGGCCTCTGGTTCTCATTACTTGTAATAGTTCTTGACATTCTCTTCTGGCTTGGAGCATTTCCATTGAGAAGTCAGCTGCTGACCTTATCGGGGCTCCCTTGCATGTTACTTCCTGTTTCTCCCTTGCTGCCTTTAAGATTCTCTCTTTGTCTTGGAATTTTGCCATTTTAATTATGATGTGTCTTGAAGTGGGCCTCTTTTGGTTCCTCTTGATTGGGACTCTCTGTTTCCTGGATTTGTGTGACTTTTTCTCTTATCAAATTAGGGAAGTTTTCCATCATTACTTTTTCAAATAGGTTTTCTATCCCTTGCTCTTCTTCTTCTCCTTCTGGTATTTCTATTATATGAATATTATTATGTTTCATATTGTTTTGCAGTTCTCTTAATCCCTCTTCATTCTTTCTGAGCCTCTTTTCCTTTTCTTGCTCTTTCTGGGTGTTTTTTTTTTTTTTTTCCTACTTTGTCCTCCAACTCGCTGATCTGATCTTCTGCTTCATCGATTCTGCTTTTGATTCCTTCCATTCTGTTCTTCATTTCAGAAATTGTATTCTTCATTTCCTCTTGGCCGTTGTTGATAGTTTCTTTTTTGTTTTCATGTTGATGTAGTTTGCAGTGAGTTCCTCTTAGCTTCCCTGTAGTTTCTGGTAGCTCATTGAGAGCTCCTGGAGCTTCCTGACAACCATTGCTTTGAACTCAATATCTGATAGTGGAGTTGCCTCTGTTTCATTTAGCATTCTTTCTGGGGCTTCCTCCTTTCCTTTCATTTAGGGATTGTTTCTTTGTCTTCCCATTTTTTGTGAAACTCTGCTTGTTAGTCTCAGCTTTTTAAATTGATCTGTTCTGGCTCCCTGGGTTTATGGTGTGAACTTCTGTGGTAGAATACCTGTGAGATTCAGTGGTGCAGTGTCCTTCGTGTATTCTGGTGTTCAGAGCTTCCACTGTGTCAGCTGTTGGGATGCCCCCTCTTTGGGTCCAACTCTGGTTTTTTCACAGTTTCAGGGGTTTTTTGTCTCACTCCTGGGTATTTACATCAGGCTTCCATTCCTTTGGTGAAGATTGTTGTAGAAAGAATTCCTGCCTCATGTTTAGAATTCCATGACCCATCCGGCAGGGAGTGAGCTGCTTTGAAGCCCATGCCGTGGTCTTCAGAGGAGAAACACCAAACTAGCAGAAGCCTACAAGACAAAAGCAACTGGTTGATTTCCACAGGCAGCAAAGAGCACATTTTCTTCCGCTTTTCCTTTGATCTGTTGCTACATGCACTCTGCCCAAGGCGATGTCAAGTTTCTAATGCTTTTCTCCCCAAGCCTATGAAAAGTCAGGAGCAGGGAAGGGAGGACTGCCTGGCTCCTCCAATAAAAATATTTAAATAATACTTTAATATGCTGCATGTGGCACACTCAAAATATATGCATTTAAATATTTCTATATCTTTACTATTACAATGTATCCAGGGGATACTCACTTTGTCCAAAAAATTGATTATCTATCTTTTTTACTACAACTTTTGCTGCTTTAGAGATAATTAACATTTATGATGAATTATATGAAATGAGTAGCTGAGAGATCTCTGGAAAACAACTTTTCCATGTAGATGTCTAGCACCAAACTGTCTTGATATCTGTGTAAATATGTAGGAAAAATGGTCTGGGAATTTGTTTGACAATATGTATGATGGCATTTAGTCTCAGTAGTTGGGTGGGTGGGTGGTTATGCAAATACTTTGTTGTGTAACAAACATATCCATATATCCATCTGAAAATGCCACTGATGTTTAAATTATTGTTTATATTCTCCTCAATCCTTCTCCTACAAAACATCATGCACTTTTTGCTGAATATTCAAAACCCAAAATATTTCATCTTTGGAAACAAGATTTCTACTTAAAGCTTTTTGCTTTGTAAATCTATCAAAGCAAGTTGTTTTAAAAAATACTTAAATAGATCTGCATATAGTGAAGATTCAACATTTTTGTAGATGACAGGTGTGGCTTTTCAGTAGAAAGAACTTATGGCAGCATAACTCATTTTACATTCATGATATATGGATTTATTCTATAAAATCTTTGTGTGAGAAACACTGCATTTAATTTTTCTTTACTAGATTAATCTAAACTTGGCATGAGACTCTATCACATCACCTATTACTCCTATGGTGCTCCTCAATCTTACTTGGCTTCAGGGTAATGGGAAAATGCATGGCCCTTCTGTTATTACGGTCATTGTGATTAGCTCTGCTTCTTTGCTGTAAGATGCCACTGTTGAATGCTAATCCTTTCCCCACCTTTACTGATAGGCTAAAATCCAGAGGTGTAATTATTGGTACTTGCAAGGTGTTGTACTGAATAACCATCCTGCAGGTACCTGCCCCGCAAGTTCTCTCTGTGGAAGAAGAGAGCAAGTTCCTGTCACCCATTAGTCCTAGGACACTGCCAAAATTTGACCTTCAGAGAATCCAGCTCTCCCTACAGGCCTGGCTATATCTCTCTCACTGTTCAAGTACTTGTCTCTTTCCTCCCTTCCCCTTTGCTGAAACTTCAGCTGAATTTCTTCCTCAGAGACCTGGATAGAGTTTTCTTCAACAATTAAAATCCTGAGAAGTTATTAATTTTCCCTAAGCAGTAGGAGTCAGATATTATAATTTCAATAGAACTCTTGATAGAAATATAATTCTATGTCTTCCCCATAAAAAAGTTTGTGAGTTAAATTTAATGTTCCATTATAGTAACTATTGTTAACTTAAATTTTCTGTAACTTTACTTCTTCACCTAGCCTCAGTCTCTTCTAACAAATTATTTTAATATTTAGCTCTACTGTGTAATATGTCTTTTATTATAAGATGCTTCTAAACTTTCCTGTAGAAGTATGGGGTACAGGGCAGGAAGGATCACATAAAATATTTTTAAGTAATAATACATCTTCTCTATATATATACAGAGAGAGAGAAACTTATCTTAAAGGTAGCTTTAAGTGGATTCTCTTAAAATATGAAAGATAACTGATGCAGACACTGGCTAGCAGTGTCTGCATCATTGTGGATGAAATAAAACATTCACATGGACTATCCAGTCCAGTGGAAGAAAAAGGACATCATGGCTTTTTGCTCAAGGGGAGCAAAAAGCCAGAGCCTCCACCATGACAGGCCTTTATTTTATTTCTTCTCACATTACAAGGTGGTCCTCACTCACTATGCACAATTTACAACAAAGGAGCCAATGTCCCTCATCACATCACAGAAGAAGGATACTAGCAAATGAAAAGGGGAAAAGTGGTTGAGCCATTACACTGGTCCCTGCAAGGGTTAGCATGGATTTTAGAAGTTACAGTAAGCACTTGGCTATCCCAACCCAGGGTGAGGGAATTTCAGCAAAAACCAAGACTCAAAGCAGCCTAGGTATATTGAAAATCTGATTACCCACGAGAGAACCTATCTGTGGGCGTGGGTCCAATGCATCTCCAAGTGGGAGCTGGGCCCACGCCACGCAGAAGGGTCTGCCACAGATAACCTCTTCCATTTACTACTGGGCAGGTTTTGGTTTCCATTCTCAATATGCACTCGCACATGAGCTCTAACATGTGCATCAGATGATTGCGTGGAGTTACACTAAGATGAGTGGGACGTCCTGCACTTTGGGATGGAGACATATGAGGTGAAAAAAAGAATTTTTAATTTTATTTTTTATTATATATTTACATTTCTATTTAATAGAGGTGCATTTTTCTTTTGGTAACATGTAAACTCCAAAGTGAAACCTTTTATTAGCCAAAGGAGGATCATTTAGTATCCAATAAGTGGGCAGTCATGGAAGAGAATATGCACCATACACACAGACACAGGAAGCTCATGGGAGCAAAACAAAGACTCATGTAGTCATCACAGATGCCACACACAACATTGACACAGCAGGCATCCATGTCAGGGCTTATAAAAAACAAAGCCTCCCACTGAAATAGTATTTCTCCTTCAAAATAAAATCTAAGGTATTGGCTTAAGAGACAAATTCATTTATAAGCTGTCCTTTATCCATAAAACCGTCTTTACCTCGGGTCCCCTTACTCTCTGATATTGAAAGTCAGGTTACATAAATTGTCTAAAGTTACTCACCAAGATGACTGATGGACTAACAATTTAGCCTAGAACAGTTTCAACGTAAGAAGTATGTTATTTCCTTTTATGGAAGTGAGGATGTTTTCTTAGTGCTGATATTAATGCTGCATCCTCGGGAATATTACAGTTTGAGCACTGGGGCCAGGTGACGGGGGACCTACACTCTACAGCTAAGGTTACAATATAAATGGATAACCTTATTTCCTTGGACATCTGGGTTTACCCCATTACTGAGATGGAAGAAATCTTTGGTCTTCTTACCAGTTTATGAGTACCGGGTGAATCAAATTTGATCAGGTGAAATAAGGATAAAAAATGGGGAAAACACAGAGACCTAAGGGAAAACCTATGAAAGTGGCTTATTAACTATAGAAAAGGTATACCAAGTGGCATTATTCTTCTAATTAGTCACTATGATTTAGAGGGCTATGTTTTATAGTAAAAGATAACATGAAAAAAAATTCTAACCAAACAATTATCCATCCCTTGATTTTAACTTTTAGAGAATTTAACTTAACAATTTGAATTGAAACAACCCTGCATCTTTGAGCCGTGCAGTTTGGTTTTGCTCACTTGCAGTTTCCAACTGGGATTGAAATATATGCTGCCAGAGTAGGCCTAGGAGGGCAGCTTGTCTGGGTTTCCCATCTGGGATCTCTGATACCCAGCCAGCGATCTCCTGGGAGACCTTACACTGGTTAGAGCCAGATTTAGGGTAGTTATTTCAAGTATGTAATGTCAGCATGAAACCAACAGGATATTAAGTGTGGTATAAACTGTCCATGCAGAAGACAGGACCTTCTCCAGCGAGTTAGCGGCAGTGATTAAGAGCAGAGCTTTTGGATTCAGTCATTTATCGCATGTTTAACATTAGGCAAATTACTTAATTCTTCTAAACCTGAAGTTCAACATACGCAGTTATTGTAAGGATTACAGGAAAAAATATAAGTAAAGTACTTACCATGATACCTGTTACCTAACAAGAGCTCAAAAAGCTTTTAATGTCAGTGGATTGAATAATCATTTGTCATCATTTATCACTTCTAAATGTATTGCCTAAATAATATTGTATAAAGAACACAGAGAAAAAACTCTCAAAATTTTACTCACTGCCTTAAAATTCAGGCACAGAATCTTCTTTACCTTTCTTTTTTTTTTAAAAAAAAAAAATGGTAGTACACCTACTAACAATGTGTACACAGTGAAATCACATTATAAATACAATTTCATGACCCAATACAATTTTGGCTCCCTAAAGACAGAGATAGTATTCAACTTCTTAACTACTATATACCCACTGTGTGATACATATATGTGGAACTGAATTGAATATATATTTAAGTATAGTCCCCATAACCATTATTTTTAATAATATATGAACTATAATTTATCTAACTAAACTCATTGTTGTTCTAACCATCATTTGTAGTTTTCAAGAGATAGTCCTAGTATATGACTCTTACAGATCAATAAATGCCTATTATTTATTTTTACTGCTACCTTTTCCTCCAAATATTGTTCCAGTTTGAATGAAGTATATAATTTTGCTTACCATTTTTTAAATTTTATACATAGTACTATGATGGGTATCTTTGCATGTATAAGTCTTTACTCCTTCAGAGTTATTTATGTAGGAATTGTTGAGATTAGATTTTGGTCAAGTAAGATTATTCAAAATAAGTTGTAAGTGCTTTCATTTTGTGTGATTCTTTTAAGGAAGAAAAAAGATACTTCATTAATTTTGTTAGAATTTCTGATTTCATAAGAGTATGTGATATCATCAAATTTGGGTTTAACCATATTGACACTTTTATTCCTCTACCAATGGACTTCCAGAATGTATCAAAAATAACCAAGGAAAAAATGTTGTCTATTCTCCATAAACCATTAAGTATTTTACTAATGAATTCCACATTGATTTGATCTAATAATTCACTCATTAACTCCAGTAGGTATTAACTGTTTCACAGCATTTCCTTATTTTTCTAAATCAAGTGATAATTTCTTATATACTCTCAACTCATTTAGATAGGCTGTAAGTTGATTAACAATTTTTATTGGTCTCCTCTCTCTTTGGTAATTATGTCCTAATAAATGAGTACATGTGAAGATGTATAAAGAGTCTGTTGATTTCCGAAAAAAGTGGAGGTTAGTGGACCTGGGCACGCAAGCAGCAGCTGGCAGATCCCAGGTGTACAGGCAGTGGCTAGTGGACCCCGGGGCAAGGGGTGGCAACGGGCAGACCAAGTGAGGCTGCACAAGGTGGCTGGCTGACCAGGTGGTTCCACATTCGCACACAGATAATCCAGGTGAAGGGGAAGTGGCAGAAGGGACTGGAATCCAAGAGAGAGCAGAGCAAGCACCATTGTTCCCTCTTGGACCCTGCCCCCACATACAGTGTCACTATCCAGCGACTGGGCTGCCATGTTCTGGGGAACACCTAAGGCTCTGCCCCTAACTACACAACAGCTGGGACTAGACCAAAAAACAAAAAACAAAACACAAAAATGGCTCAAATGGGAGAACAGATCAAAGCCCCAGAGCCAATTCATCTAAGTGACCAAGAGATAGCCAGCTTATCAGATGCACAGTTCAAAGCACTGGTGATCAGGATGCTCACAGAATTGGTTGATTTTGGTCACAAAGTAGATGAACAAATGAAGGCTACAATAAGTGAAATGAAGGAAAATGCACAGGGAACCAATAGTGATGGGAGGAAAACTGGAACTTGAATCAATGGAGTGGACCAGAAGGAAGGAAGAAAAACAACCAAACAGAAAAGAATGAAGAAACAAGGATTCAAAAAAATGAGGAGAGGCTTAGGAACCTCCAGGACAGCTTTAAACGTCCCAACATCTGAATTATAGGGGTACCAGAAGCAGAAGAGGAAGAGGAAGTGGGAAACTTATTTGGAAAAGTAATAAAGAAACTTCCGCAATCTGGCAAAGGAAATAGACCTCCAAGAAGTCCAGGAAGCTCAGAGAGTCCCAAAGAAGTTGGACCCAAGGAGGAACACACCAAGGCACATCATAAATACATTAGCCAAGATTAAAATGGAGACAATTCTAGAAGCAGCAACGGATAAGGGGATAGTCACCTACAAAGGAATTCCCATCAGACTGTCAGCTGATTTCTCAAAAGAGACCTTCCAGGCAAGAAGCAGTTGGAAAGAAGTATTCCAAGTCATGAAAGCCAAGGACCTACATCCAAGAATGCTCTATCCAGTGAAGCTGCCATTTAGAATGGAAGGGAAGATAAAGTGTTTCTCAGATAAGGTCATGTTGAAGGAGTTTATCATCACCAAGCCCTTATTATATGAAATGTTAAGGGGAGTTACCTAAGAAAAAGATGATAAAAAATGTGACAGCAAAAAAGTCAGCAAACTCACAGATGTTAACAACCACACCTAAAACAAAAGCAAACTAAGCAAACAGCTAGACCAGGAACAGAACCACAGAAATGGAGATCACATGGAGGGTTAGCAACAGGGGAGTGGGAGGAGGAGAGAGGGGGGAAAGGTGCAGAGAATAAGCATAGATGGTGGGCAGAAAATAGACAGGGGGAGGGCAAGAATAGTGTGGGAAATGTAGAAGCTAAAGAACTTATGACACATGGACATGAACTAAAGGGGGAAATGTGGGTGGGAGGGAGTGTGCAGGGTGGAGGGGAATGATGGGGGAGAAATGGGACAACTGTTAATAGCATAATCAATAAAATATATTTTTTAAAAAAGAGTCTGTTGATTTCCATCAGTATCATTTTCCTTTGGTTTCTCAGGCATTGTATTGTAAATGATGACCTTCGTGACTGGGGTCTGCGTGGAACATAGGGATCCTCAGCTTTTCCCCAATGCTGAAGGCCTTTGAGCATAGCCTCTAATGCACAGGTGGCAAACACAGGGCCTGGGGGCTGAATCCTGCCCTCCACCTTGTTTTATCTGGCCCGGCACCTTATTTCTACTTGGTGGCAGGGTTGAGCTCCTTGCCCCTAATTAAGTCCTACATTTATACAGTCCTAAAATTACACTCAGCCCTTTGAAGGCAACTGCCAGGCTAATGTGGCCCCTGGTAAAAATAAGGTCAATACCCCTGCTCTAATGGAACTCCCATGGCTATTTTTTTGTCCAGTGCCCAGGAAGACCACACCTGGCCAGTTTCCAGGGTTACTGTCTCTCTTAGCTCAGGCTGCTATAATAAATTACCATAGCCTGGGTAATTTAAACATTTATATCTCACAGTTCTGGAGTCTGGGAAGTCCAAGATCAAGGTGCCCGCAGATCCAGTGTCTGCTGAGGTCTGCTTCCTGGTTTGCACCTGGTCGTATTGTCATATGTTAGAGAGAAGAGAGAGAGGAAACAAACTCCCATCTCTTTTTATATTATTATGTAGTTTTTACTGTTGTTCAAGTACAGTTACCTCTATTTTCCCACCCCCACATCTCCCCCATAGCTCCTGTCTCTTCTTAAAAAAACGGAAATCCTTTTAAGGTTTCATGAGGTCTCCACCTTCATGACCCAATTACCTCGAAAAGATGCCAGCACCTGATACCATCTATTAGAAGTTAGGACTTCAATGTCTGTATGTGGGGAAGGGCACACAAACTTTTAGTCTATTAGAATGTTAATTCTCCTCTAAACAGTCCCTAACAGGGTGTCCAACCTTCTGGCATCTCTGGGCCATGCTGGAAGAAGAAGAGTTGTCTTGGGCCACATATTAACTACATTGTGACATGTGATCCCCCAAAAATCTCATAATGTTTTAAGTAAATTTATGATTTTGGTTGGGCCACATTCACAGCCATCCTGAGCCACATGCAGCCTGTGGGCCACAGGTTGGACACCCCTGCCTAGAACTTCCTTGCAGATAACTTGACCTAATTGTCTAGAGACTTAAACCTTCCAAAATACTGCCTTGTGAATGATGAGAATGTCCCAGAGTAGCTCCACCTTCAGTGTGGGAATATGAAACACACAATAGCTATTCATTACCACCATTGGGGAGGATAGCCCAGAACTAATGAACTCCAAGGCCTACTTAGGTTCATTCCTGGAGGGGAAAGGGTATAAAATATGAGAGATGATTTAGTTTTTCTTTTTTTTGAGATTGTATTAATTTAAAAATAATAACAGTATCTTTAAATAATACTAGCTGAAACTCCCCCCCCCCCATTTCATAATATAACTTACTTGCCATCTATGTGAAGCTCTGTGAGGTGCTATGAAGCTTTGGACATTTGTGTGGTCTGGGGGATGAGTTAAGGTAGAAATTGGGGAACTGCTGATAAGGCAATCACTTGCTCTCAAGTCACTCAGAGTCTAGTTGCAGGACAAGTAGCTCACCTGTAGTCAAGTGGTTAAGAGGTGTCACCTTGGGTTCAAATCTCAGCTCTGTCCAAATTACTAGCTCTGGTCAAATTAGCTGATTTTTCTATACTTTAGTTCTTTCATCTATAAAATGGCTAATACATAATCTAGAATCATTGTTAAGATTATACAAGTTAATATATAATATATAATTATATAAATGTAAAAATAAAAGGTTCTTAAAATACATTGATGCATAATAAGTTTTAATAAAATTTAGCTATAATAATTAAGATAAGTGGACTATATGGTATGAAAAACACAAGTGATGTGTTAAGAGGGAAATAAGAGAGAAATCAGATTCTTCTAGGAGGATCAGTGATATGCTCACAGAGGAGATGACTTTAAGATGAGCTTTGTAAAATAGGTAGGAATCCAACAGGTGGAGATAAGGAAAAGATTATTGCATGATAAGGAGTGTAAACACTTAAAAACGAGTGGGGTGTTTTGTTTGACAAAAGTCAATTTAGCCTTGTATGTGGAGCACACAGGGTGCATGAGAAGGTTTTTAAATGATGATAACTCGACATTATGTTGAAAATACGAGTTGAGAAAATACATTAACAGGACTTATATACCAAGCTAAAATAATTAAGATTTTTTCTCTTGGCAATAAAGCATGAGTAGAGGTTTTCTAAGCAAGTAACCAATAGAACTAAACTTGCATTTTTTTTTTATGAAAACACAGGAAGTATGGTTTAAAAAGGCATGAGACTAGTGACTGATAGTTTTCTGAAAAGGTTTGTGAGTGAGGATGGACAGGGTAAACCTAAAGATAATGGTAGCTTTTTACCCGAGTGACTGTGAATATTTAAGTTGTTAACTGAGCTAAAAAACAAAAAAATGCTATACATGTTGGGAATAATCAGTGAGGGAAGTCTGGCTTTTTGGGCTGTCAGTGCTGTACATTCCTATCACTCTTAATCTGGAGTGCAGATGGTACCCATCATTATTGCTGTTTAATATTTGGAGTATCAACAAGCCTGGTGTGGAAAGTTGGAAAGGTATGCATATCTCCACATTCCCACTCCCACCTCCTTCTGGTCCCTTCACTTTGTTATTGTTATTTTTCCAGGCACTTGTAATTTGGTCATTAGTGTGTTTTTCACTTAATTACCAATTATGTGATGAAGAATCAAAAGACTGAAAGGCTTTGAAAGTGCATTCATTTATCAATACTTCATGGGAAATGGATACATTATTTTGCCTAAAGCTTTGTTTAAATAAGTGTTGTAAGCCTTACCAGTATTTAGTGTTTTGCAATTTTAGTGCTTTCAGACAAGTTCTGAAGTTATTAACTTATTTTGACATAAAACAAATGTACAGTTACTCTTTTGTATCAAGGTGTTTAAAAACACAGAAGTATGAGTAGAATAATTTACAAATGTCAGTGCCTCATGCACACAGACACACATGTATGTATTGGTTTGGCAGAAGTAACACCTGCTTGAATGTGGTTGGTAGGGCAATAATGTGGGTGTAATAATTTATAGTTTTAATTTGAACATTTCACCTAAAATATGGTGTGCTTAAGTGTGATATTGTTATATTACAGAATTATATGCTTATGACTTTGTGGTAAAATTTTTTGTAATAAAAAAGGAGAGTTATTTGTGCTGGTCCTGTATTTTTCACTAAAGAGTAAGGTAATTATGGATAAAGTCAAAATCTCTTTTGTTTTCCACCCCAGTACTATTTGCCTCTTCCCCTATCTCTCCCAGAAGTAGCTACCATGATAAATTTGATACATTGAAATACTTCCAGCGAATTTTGTACTTTTACTACCTAAATGTGCATTTTTATGGAATGTATAGTATAGTTTTGTGTATTTAAAATTTTTAATTATACTATTTTACTTTATGCATTTCATTCTAAAAAGGGTTTACTCAATATCTGATTCATGAAGCTTAATGATTACATAGTATTATATCTCTAAATTTAGGAATACATTATAATTCATTCATTTACTTTTAATGGTGTAGACTTTGATTCATTCTGGTACTTGCTATTGAAAATATTATTTAAATAAAAATCTTTGTATGTGTTCCATGAGGCACATATATAAGGTTTTTTCTAACACTTGAAATTCTAATTGCTGGGTCTTTGGGTATTTATGAATATTTACATTTTCAACTTTAGTCAATATTGCAAAAATTACTCTTTGATATGATTTTGCTATTTTACTCTCCTAGTAGCAATGCATGAGATTTCCATATCATATACCAAGATTTGGTATTGTCACCTTTTTAATTTTGATAATAGTTACATTTTGAAACGGAAACACTATCACCATGATGTGTATTTCCCTAATTGGTAGTGAGCGTAAAAATTTTTTTGTGTACTTTTGAGCCATTCCTTGTCAGTGTATTGCATTTCATATATTTTGCTTATGTCCTATTTTTTTAAGGTTTTATTTATTTATTTTTAGAGAGAGAGGAAGTGGGGGAGGGAGAGAAGGAGAGAAACATCAGTGTGTAGTTGCCTCTTGCATACCTCCTACCGGGGACCTGGCCTGCAACCCAGGCATGTGCCCTGACTGGCAGTCAAACAAGCGACCCTTTGGTTCTCAGGCCCACACTCAATCCACTGAGCTACACCAGCCAGGGTGCCTATGTTCTTGATGAGTTCTTTTTCTATTCAGTTTTAACTACTTGAGATTGACATAAAAAATACGTGTGTGTGTGAGAGAGAGAGTGTGTGTGTGTGTGTGTGTGTACTTAAAGTGCACAATTTGATAATGTCAGTATTTATCCATGGAGCTATCAGCATAGTCAAGATAAAGATCAGTAGAAACTTTTACTATATTCTCAATTCTAATTTTGTTTGTTGACTATTCTGTAGTATCTACTTCCATGCTCTGTCTTATTTGTCACTGGTCTTAATAATTTTAAATATCTATCTAGTCATGTTTACTAATCAAATTTTATACATTTTGTTAATTATATTGGAGCAAATAATGCTTTTTAAATGTGAGCACTCAAAGTTTTCCTCTAATATCTTTAAAGTATTTTTTCACATTGAAGAAATTAATTCATATGGAATTTACTTTTTATGGTTTGAAAAAGAAATAAATTCCAGCTTTTTCTATGTAGATATTGAATTGTCCTAGCACCATATTCCTTTTTATTTCTCGTTAATTTATAACATCATTTCTATTCTAAAGATTTTTTTACATAATTAGATCTGTTTGGGGGAGTTCTAATACATTACATTGCATTGTTTCTCTATTCCTGTAGAATACCAGTGTTATGATTCTTAATAAGATACAACAGAATATTGCATCAAGAATGGTTCTCTCCTTTTGTATCGTTTTCATATTGTACTACTGATATTTACCCCTCACTCTTCCTGTTTCATTCTTCCTTTCCTCTCTCTGTATCTATATCTGTGCCTCTGCCTCTATGTCTAGTCCTCTGTCTCCTATAATTTGAGTTAGATGTGTATTAAATTAATAAATCAATTTGGAAAAAATTACATTTTAATGTTTTACTCCCCATCTGAGAATATAACATTTCCCTTCGTAATTCATGTCACTTTTTACATCCTTCAACTTTGTTTTACATATTCTTATGTGACATACAATGTTTTGTGTTATCATAAATGTTTTAGATTATTCTATTACATTTTCTATTTGGATATGGCTGAAAAATTTTATATTCTCTATATTTTTAATTGACTAGGTATCATGAAAATTTCATTACATTTTTTAATTAGTTTCTATGTCTTTTTTCACATTTATTTTTTCTCCCTCTATTTTTTTTATTGTTCAAGTTGTCTATATATTCTCATTGGCAGGCTATGTAAATATTAACGTTTTACCTTTTAGTTTCTCTTTTATTTTTCTTATCTTATTTCATGAGTTTGAAATGTCAATAAAATATTGGCTACTAATGACAATAGTGAGCACTTAATCTTAATTCTTAAATTAATTAGAATGCCCCCAAATTTTCAGCATAACACATGATGTTTATGCTTGATTTTAGTAGCTATTCCATAATCAGGTTAAGGGATTTTCCTCTATTCCTGCCTTGCCAAAACATGATTGGTATTATTTTACTCAGCAATGGATTTTGAGTTTTATTGAGTAACTTCTGTATTTATTGATGTAATATAAATATTTCCAAAATTTAATGTAAGATATATGTCAATTAATCATATTTCTTTTTTAAGTATAATTCATCTCTTGTGATAAATTCCACTGGTTGATCATATATTTCACATACACATACACACTGCTGGATTAGATTTGCTTAATTTATTTAATATATTTACATTTATGCTCATAGTATGTTCTGTAATTTTTATAAGGTCCTTTTCTCTTTTTGATATCATAGTTTTACTAGCCTTATAAAGTTAGCTGTACATATTCCTTCTTTTTTATTCTCTGCAATATTTAGTATTAGAAATATTATTTATTTTATTTTATTTTATTTTATTTTATTTTATTTTATTTTATTTTATATTTTTATTTTTAGAGAGAGGAAGGGAGGGTGAAAGAGAGGGAGAGAAACATCAATATATGGTAGGTGCCTCTTGTGCATGCCCCACTGGGGACTTGACCCACAACCCAGGCATGTGCCCTGCCTGAGAATCAAACCTGCGACCCTTTGGTTTTTAGGCCAGTGCTCAGTCCACTGAGCCACACTAGCCAGGGATATACAATTTTATTTTATTGACTTATGCTTTCATGTTTACTATGCCTTCTCTTCAATGCATTGCAGGCTTATTCTAAGGTCCTTTTTTAGCTTCTTGATTCAACTTTTCACCTGATTTAGTTTCACTTTTTCTTGTTCTTGATCACAGAATGTCCTTTGTTTGCTATCAAGTACTTGAAGGTTTCAGAAGAATTTCTTTGTGGCCTGGTAAAGCGTCATTGTATAATTGACACACAATGTCATATTTGTTTCAGGTATATGTCAACTGTACTTTAAAAATCATAAAATAATTTTAATAAAAATATTATATAAATACAATATATTCATATAAATAGACCAAATAATTAATTTAAAAATACAGCTGTGAATATATCATGTATGTTTGAAATGAATTTATATTCTCTTCTTGGCATATAAAATATAATTATTATGTATTATTACATAAACATCATAAATCATACACATATTAGCTTAATACATAATTTTTGTTATTAAATTATATAAATATTAAATAATTAAAATAATGTAAGTAATTATATATAATTTTTACATGCATATTTTTATATCATTAATCTTTATCTCTTTATTATACTATAGGGTGGTATTAACTAAAATATATATATGGAGAATAATAATGAAAAGGAGAGCCCAGAAATAGACTGAAACATGTATAGTTAATTAATTTTCACCAAGGATGCTAAGGCAAGTCAATGGAAAAAGGATAGTCATTTGATGAAATAGGGCTAAAGTATTGGACATTTTTATGCAAAAATTCTCTCAAACCCACCTTATACCTTACAAAGATTAATTAATTTGAAATTAATAACAAGAATAAATATCAAACTTAAAATTATAAAACTTTTGGAAGAAAACCTTTGAGACCTTGGGTCAAACAAAATTTCATAGCTGGAACACAAAAATCAACAATTTTTAAAAACATATCAAAAAGTTGGACTTCTCAAAATTAAGCTTTGAATTTCAAAAGACACTACTAAAAAATGAAAGGATCTCAAGACACAACTGAGAAGATAAAAAAATAACCTTCAGACCAGGAGACAGTATTTTATAAAACACTCTTCTGATACAGAACTTGTGTTCAAAGTGTGTAAAAAGCTCTTAGAATTTAATAATAACAAAATAGCTCTTTCTCTCACTGGCTTGTTTCACTTAACATAATGTTCTCCAGGGTCATCCATGCTGTTGCAAAGGGTAAAATTTTCTTCCTTTTTTATGACTGTGTAGTATTCCATTGTGTAAATATCCCATAGTTGTTTTATCCACTCATCTACTGATGGATACTTGGGCTGACTCCTTATCTTGGCAATTATAAATAATGCTTCAGTGAACAGAGGAGTGCTTATATGTGGAATCAAATAAACAAACTGAACTAACAAGCAAAACAGAGGCAGACTCAGGGAACAGGATGACAGCTGTAGGAGGACTTAGGGGGTAGAGGGATTGAGCAAAAAGGAAAAAGGGCTCATGTCTGTAAACATGGACATAAACAATAGTGTGGTGATTTGGGAGGGAGGGAGTATAAGAAGGATAGATGGTAATGGGAAAAAATACCATAAAAAGAAGAAAATAACTCAACACTGTGCAAAATATTTGAACAGAAATTTCACCAAAGATAAAGTACAGGTAGCATGTAAAATCATGAAAAGATACTTAATATCACTAGTCATTAATAAAATGCAAATTAAAACTATATATAATTACACATTTATTAAAATGACTAAAATTGAAACAACTGATAGTACTAAGTACTGGCAAGAATTTGGAGCAAGTGGAACATTATGCATTAATAGCAGGAATACAAAAAATCAGATTGATAATTCCTTACAAAAGTAAACACTTAGCATTTGACCCAGCAATCTTATGTCTGTGTATTTACTCAAGAAAAATGAAATATATGTTCATAAAAATGAAAATCCTATGTGGGAAAGTTTATTGCAATGTTATTAATACTTGCCAAAAACTAGAACCATTTCAAATGTCAATCAACTGTTAAATGGATAACCAAACTGTTGAACACCATGGAATGGAATTCCATTCAGCAATAAAATGGGAGGAATTGTAGATGCATGCGATATCGTGATTGAATGCAAATACATGATGCTAAGTGAAAGGAGCCACATTCAAAAACCCAGATTTGTATTATTCCATTGATCCGATGTTCTGGAAAAATTCAAAATTATAAGGACATAAAAAAGGACAGTGGTATACAGGGAATGGATGTGGGGAGGGTAAATTAACGATGAAGAAGCACGCAGGCACTTTGTGGGGTGATGCAAGTGTTCACCACCTTGATTGTACTAGAGGCTGCATGACTGTGTGCAGTTGTTAGAAGTTGTAGAACTCTACTCAGAAGAATGGATGATTTATACTGCATATAAATTATAATCTAATAAGATTGAAATTTTTTATATTTCTGTTTGTATGAGGATTTTATACAAATTTGGGGCAGACACTATTTTAAATGTTACATATCTTAAAAATTCAGTTTTGAACTGTTAAAGCATAAAAGTATGGTTAATTTTATTGTGTTGTTCATTTTGATAAACCTGATAAACTGTTATATTACTTTTATTTTTTAAATGTTTTTGATTTTTCTCTGTCCACACAAATATTAGTAGGTTATAAATATTTGCTTATCCCTCAAAAGTTTTTAAAAAGCAATATTCACAGAGCCCAGTCCATAGGGCTTGAAAGTGTCAGACCTCTAACTCCAACAATGCTTTTCTGAATGTAAATCCCAGAGCATCTTTTAATTCAGTTTTACTTTTATTATTTAATTGCTTTGATTATTTCACCTAAAGTATTTATGTTGGATATGTATAATTTTCAAGGCTGCAATGGATATCTCATTTATGATAGCCCAGCACTTATTTTCTGTTTTCTAGTAACAGATTTTCAATTTCTATCAAGAAATAACCCCAGTTCCATACTCCACCTGTGAATTCAGGTGGGGTTGGTACATGTACATCCAGTCAGAACACCACAGAGCCACCCATAGTAAATGGTAGAGGGATCAACACACGGCTCAAGCTGGGCTTGTCATTCAATGCCAGGCATTTAACTGGATTTATTGGAAGGAGGGGCACTCTTTCCTGTAGGCTTACAGTGCTGTACAATATAAAGGTAGAGCTTCTGGGGCTGCTGTGAGGTGAGAATCTCCTCTAGAATGAAGCCAGGAAACATCCAGATTCAGATTTTATATTTTGCTATTGGTAGATTTGTTGACTTGCTTTATTTTAAATATCTAGATTCCTTAATCAACATGAGTTTTTAAGATTAGAAGAAGAAGATGTGATTCCAAAAGTATACAAATAAATGGTTTTACCATCTGTGAGAAAAAAGCACGCAAATATGACCTCAAGATTTAGTATCACAAGCTGGCAATACAACCAAGGACTTTCTCAATGCTTACCACTTTCTCCCATTTCTGCTAATTATACTGCTGTTAAATAAAAAGCTGAAGAAATGAATGTCACAATGAATGCCTTAAAAATAGTGTTAAATAAACTTGTAAAATGTAATGAATTAGAAATCAGTAAAAATCTGCAGGCTTATATTTATCCCCAAATGATGATTCATTAACATTTCAACCTAGTAAAACTTAATTGATTCCTAGGGCCTAACCATGTGAAATGGGAAAGGAAAGTTAGTAACATCAATAGAGTTCAGTTGTGAAAGTTTATGTCTGTAAGTACATATATGTCAATCTCTGCATGTAGGTACAGCATATAAAGTGCCTAACAGTCAAATACTATCAAAATGTTTTTTTACAGGACTGCATTCAATCTGTAAAGCAATTTAGAGAGAATTGGCTTCTTTACAAGGTTGGGTGTTGTAATTTATGAATTGAAATCCATGGTCCCATGAAGTTCTTTGATTTCTTTCATCAATATTTTGTAATTTTTAGGATACAAATCTTCTATGTGTTTTGCTAGACTTATACCTAAGAATTTCATTTAATTTAGAGCAATTATAAATATTATTGTGTTTTTAATTTTGATTACCACGATTGTTCTTAGTGTATAAAACTGTAATTCTTATGTGTTCTTCGCAAATCCTACCATCTTACTGAACTCACTTCGTAGTTTAGTTTCTTTGTAGAATCCTTTAGATTATCAATGTAGGCAATCAATCATATCAAGAGACAATTTTATTTGTTTCTTTCCAATCTGCATGTCTTTCACTTCTTTTCTCACCTTATTGCACTGCCTAGAACTTTCAGTTTAATAAGAGTAGGAAAAGCAGGCATCCTTTCCTTCTCTTGAATCTTAGAGGAAAAATTTAGTCTTTTACCCTAAGGAATGATGATCACCAGAAGTTTTGGTAGATGTTCTTATCAGATTAAGGAAATTCCACTTTTACGAACATGTTTAGAATTTTTATCATAAATTAATATTGGACTTCATAAAATATTTTTTCTGTGTCAATTGATATAGTCATTTGATTTATTTTTAGATTTCTGATTTTTTTTTTAGTTTGCTGATATGGTAGATTAAATTGGTTGATTTTCAACTGTTGAACTAGTTTTCCATACCTGAAATAGATTCCATTGGTAATGATGTATAATTTTCATGTTGTTGGATTTAGTTTTCTAACATTGTGTTGACAGTTTTTGCATTAAACTTATGAGAGATGTTGGTCTGTAGATTTTTTTTCTTTTCTTTGTTTACTTTTTATTTTGTACAGTTCTTATCTGGTTTGATATCATGTTACTATCAGCCTTAGAGAATACGTAGAAAAATGTTCTCTCCGATTTTATATTATGAAAGAGATTGTGTAATATTGGTATCAATGTTTAAAATGTTTGCTGGAATTCCTCAGTGAAACATTTGAGTTTGGTTTCTTTTCACAGGGTTTCTAAATTACAAAATAAATTTACTTAAAGGTAATGGGACTTTTTAGGCTACTTCATCTTTATTAAGCCTCGGTAGTTTATGATTCTTGAGGAATTTATTTAGTTCTTCTAAATTGGATTTATGAATGCAAAAAATATTGATATTCTCTTTTTATCATTTTAATAGCAACAGGATCTGTAGTGATGTCTTTTGCTTCATTCTCAATATTCGTAATTTATGTCTTTACTAGTTTTTTCTTTGTCAGTCTTAGTAGAGCTCCAACAACATTACTGTTTTTACCCAAAGAAACAGCTTCTTGTTCATTAGTTTTCTCTATTGTTTATCTGGTCCAATTGTATTGATTTACACTTATATATTTATTGTTTTCTTCCTTCTTTCTGCTTTGAGTATCTTTTGCTATTCTTTTCCTATTTTGTGAGGTAGGAACTTAGATTATTAATTTGAGAATTTAGCTATGTCTCACATATTTTGATATGTTGTATTTTAATTTTCCCTTAATTCTGTGCATTTTTGCTTTTTATTAGAGTTTATTTAAATACATTTCCACAACAAGGAGATAGAGTCTTCCACATTAGAGATCACAGAATGCTATACAAACAAGTAGTCATTGGAATTTCAGCTATCTGGATTGTAGTTTCTCCTCTAATCATTTTGGATTAATCATTTTTTTCTTTCTTTTTTCATTTTTATTGTTGACACTATTACAGATACCCCCATTATTTCCTTTGAGAATTTTATTGATCAATGAAATATTTAGACTGCAAATTCTGCAGTAGTCTTTCTGTTAGCGATTTCTAGTTCTCTTTTCAGAGAACATACTCTAAAAATTACAAGTATTTTAAATTTGTTAAATTTTTTAAATTTTCTTTTGTATTTTTCCATTACCTTTTAGTGCCCTGACTGCAATCACCACTCTGTTGTCCATGTTCATGAGTCCTTTTTCCTTTCTGCTCAATCCCTCCACCCCCTAACCCTGCCCCTCCTTAGCTGTCATCCTGTTCTTTATCTATGAGTCTGTCTCTGTTTTGCTTCTTAGTTCAGTTTGATCATTAGGTTCCACATAAGAGTGAAATCATATGGTATTGGTCTTTGTCTGACTGGCTTATTTTATTTAGCATAGTGTTCTCCAGGTCCATTGATACTGTTGCAAATGGTAATTTTTTTTCTTATTTACGATCAAGTAGTATTCCATTGTGCAAATGTTCCATATTTGTTTTATCCACTTTTCTACTGATGGACACTTGGGCTGCTTCTAGATCTTGGCGATGGTAAATAATGCTACAATGAACATAAGGGTGCTTATATTTTTTCGAATTAGTGTTTTGGGTTCCTTCAGATAATATTCCCAAAGGTAGGATCACTGGGTGAAAAGGCAGATCCACATTTAACTTTTTGAGGTATATCTGTACTGCTTTCTACATGGCTGCACCAATCTGCATTCCCACCAACAGTGCAAAAGAGTTCTCCTTTCTCCACATCTTCACCAGCACTTGTTTCTTGATGTATTGATAACAGTTATTCTGACATGTGTGGAATAATATCTCACTGTGATTCTAATTTGCATTTCTCTGATGTTTAGTGACATTGAGCATCTTTTCATATGTTCATTGGTCAACTGTGTATCTTCTTTGGAGAAGTGTCTATTCAGGTCCTTAGCCCATTTTTTATTTGGGTCATTTATTTTTTGGTGTTGGGTTTTTTAAGTTCTTTTTAAATTTCGGATATTAACCCTTTATCAGATGTATTGGAAAATATGTTCTCCCATTCTGTGGGTTGTCTTTTCATTTTGTTGATGCTTTTCTTTGCTGTACAAAACACTTTTTAGTTTAATGTAGTCCCATTTGTTTTTCTTTTGTTTCCTTTGCCTGGTGAGTTATATCAGATAAAATATTGCTACAAGCAATGTCTGAGATTTCACTACCCTTATATTCTTGTATGATTTTTATGGTCTGGGGTCTAACAGTTAAGTCTTTAATCCATTTTGAATTTATTCTTATGTGTAGTGTAAGAATGCGGTCTAGTTTAATTTTTCTGCCATACCTCTCCAATTGTCCCAACCCTATTTATTGAATAAACTATCTTTAACCCACTGTATGTGATCGCTTCCTCTATCGATTATTAATTTGCTTTTTGGCACAGGATATGGTTTGTCTTGGTGAATATTCAGTGGTGCTTGGGAAAAAATATGTACCCTCAATATGTTGTTGAGTCAACACATGTTTTGAGGTAACTACTAAGTTTAAATGATGTGAGATAAATGTATGCACAAGACCTGGTCTTATCTTTGATTAATAAACTTATCTGAGAAAAATAGTTTACAAAAATAAATATTATATGGTAAGATCAGAGATTTTTAATTGACTGAGTTGAGAATGTGCTTATAGAAAACATGATTTTTTTGTCAGATGTTAAATGTGGATAAAACTCCAATATTGGAGATTTGAAGTAAATATATCTTGGGTTTGCTTATGTAGGGCATGGAGTCTGGAGAGGGGAAATGGAAGGAATTTGACTACATACTCCTTTAGGATGCAAGCATCTGCTAATCATGTGTTAGGACCACAACAAAACGCTGGGCATTGATATAAAAGGAGTATTTTAGATTTCATGCCACTAGTGCTTCCAGGGGAAGCAATCTTCTAAAGCCATTAAAAGTCAATGATTTACAGGGTGTTAATATAAAATTAGACTTTGGGGAGTTTAGAAATCTAGGTCTATGAATGTCCCACAATAGTAAGTTGATTTTCATTTGAAACAAAACAGAGAGGCCTTTTACAAACTATACAAACTAATATATGCCGGAATAAGTAAAAGCTAAAAATATTAGCCTTAGGGTTAAAGAACCAAAATATTTTCCTCTCATAAATAGGAGCAAGTACACTTCCCCCAGAAGTTAAACATGTACTGAGAAATTATAGAACATATTAACTATATGATTTCTCCTGCGATTGCAAACAAGAAGAATATGAGAAATCATTAGAATATTCATAGAGGGAGAGAAATTAAAAAAGATAAGATATTTTATGTCAAATAATAAAATAAAATTTCATGTTTGAATGCACTTTTCATATTTAGTATTTATATTTTCAGTAAAAAAACAGAGGGCTAAAGACATAAATAATGACTAGCATCACATAATTGGTTAGAGGTAAAATTTTTATTTTAATTCATGTTCTTGGTCTCCATAGTTCATGCTTTCTCTTGTGTAAACATAAACTACAGATTTCTGTTTGTAATGAATATCTTCATGAAAATAGCAAGAAAGCATGTTCAGGTTCCCAAAGCAAATGTTAACTCTATGTTTCCTAATAGCTCATATCACAATACCTTGTTTTTTTCTTCCTAGCTCACAGATCACCCTTTCTCATCTCATGAGCTGATGTTTCCTCTTTTCCAGATGGATGGATAAAGTGGAAGGGACCCAGGGCTCTGTCCTCAATCTTCTTTGCTTGTGTATATTACTCACTCTTTTAATATCATCTAGTTTCATGGATTTGAGTAACAACTGGATATTGATAGTAATCAAATTTGCTTCCCAAGCTCAGACTTTGTACATCCAACTGTGTCCTCAGCATCTGCACTTGGTTAATTGATATATCACTCTTAACCTGTTCAAATGAACTACTATTTCTGTGTCCCAAATTTAGTCCACCTTCAGCTCTCGGCATCTCATTTGATAGCAATTTGATTTCTCCTTTTGGTCAGGCAAAAAAAAGATACTGGAAAAATCACTGATTCCTGTCTTTATCTCATAGTGTATATTCATTCTGTAAGGAAATCCCATTGCCCTTACTTTCAAAATGTATCTGTCAGCTGACCACTTCTTTCCACTTGCACTACTATCAACCTGATTCTATTGAACAGTATCTCTTGTTTAGGTTACTATGGTAGCCATGAGCTGTTTTCCCTGCATCTTTATTAAAATACAGCCAATTTTCCACATAGTAGCCAGGATGATCATTATAAAATGTTGTCAGGACTTATCATTTGTCTGCTACCTTTAATGGTCCCCTATTTCAACCTTACTCAAAGTGAAAGCTTGTGTTCTTTTATTGCCTAGATAAAATCTAAAACTTCTATATTATCATTTCAAGCTTATCTCTCAGCAATCTTCCTTCTTACTCATTCCATGTAGCCTCAACATCTTCTTGTATTCTTTAAACATGTCAAGTGTGCTTCTGACTTAGGCCCTTTGCTCTAGCTATTTCCCCTTGTGAAATATTTTTCTCTAAGATATACAAATTTATCACATTCACTCTCCTTCATGGCTTTGCTCATATAGTTTTCTCAGTGAGATATTCTCTATTATCCTAGTTGACCGCAAACTGTCTCCTGCCCTCAACACTCTAGACCCTTATTTAGAGGATATAACCCTTTTATATAGGAATATTCCTGTTTCTGAATATTTTGAAAATACTGTTTTCATCTGTGGTTGTTCAAATCTAAATAGGAAATATGGAGGGCCAACTGTACAGTTACTGAAAAAAAATTTGCAAATAGGTGGACCTGTGTAGTTTAAATTAATTTTGTTCAAAGGTCAAATGTAGTTTCTTATATCTTTTCACACTATTCATGAAATAACAAATATCCCAGCAAAATTAAAAAAAAAAAAAACAGAAACTGAAACACGTTAAACTTCTAGTTTTGAATTTTCATTTTGGTTTAAATCTGTTGGCTTCATTTAACCAGAGAAGATGATGGAATATATTATACAATATTGTTGAAAAAAAGAAAACTCCTGAAAAACCTGTAAGATTCAGCCCAACAGTGTTTTTGGTACAAAAATCTTGTTGCTTATGTCATCTCCCTATGTTGATTGGCATTCCCATGGTGAAACATTTTATCCTACACCAATACCTTCCAGTAGTTGTTTATAATTATATTATTCATCATCTACAAGGTCCTTTGCTGCTTTACATTTATTATTTCATGTCATTCTTACATCACTGGGAAGCATGTTTTATTATTACTATTTTATTGGTGAGAAACTGATGGTCAGAGTACTTAAGTAAACATCTCTTCCTAGATACATATTAACATGTTATTTGTTCTATTTATCTGTAGGATCATGATTAATGTATATACTCTCCCTGCTCTACAATCTGGAAGTTGTGTCTGGGAAGAAAGTTTTATGACACAGTGTTCACTTCCATTTGATTCCTTTCTCTCAGAGACCATGGTTGTGTGTTGCCTATTGTCCAATGTTTAAACACTGTTTTTATATATTACCTAGTTTTCTAACTTCTTTTGGGTGTGAATATTAAATCCAGATTCTGATACTTCATTATAGACAGAATTTGAAGTCCAATATAAGTATTTAAATAGAAAAACAACTCAATTTTTATGCTTCTCACAATCTATTTCCCCTTCTTTAAATATTTTTAAACTCATCTTAATTTGTCTGTTAAGAAAAATGGAAATGCTCTATATTTGACTTGAGGAAAGACATAAACATTTGTTTAGAGTCAAATAATTATGAGTTCAAATGTTGGTTCACATAATTTCCCCATGCAGTTTATGTACATTATCTGAATTTTTATTTCCTCCTCTGATAACAATGAATAATAACTGCTTCACAGACATATTGAATGAAGCATGTGAGATATTCATTCTGCACTCTTCTCCATCCAAGTAGATGTGAAAAGTGAAAATGAAGCCATTTTGCATACCAGGTCTATGTTCTTCAAACCATATTCAGCCTAGGGGTAGACAATTGGTGGGGTTGTAAGATTTAAAGCTCAGGAACTATATGTAACAACTATAATTTCTACCATAAGTACCAGAGACAGGCAGAAAACAGAGAAGGACAGACAGACAGAAGGATAATTCCCAAGATGGCAAATATTTCTAAAATATTTTTTTGATTCACTTGTTCCTAAGGACCAGACAGCAGCTGAATTATATTCCATGAATTTCATGAGATACTACTCTTACAGTTAACTTGTATTTTGGCTTAAGTTAGATTAAATTTGGTTTTTGACCTTCACAAGGTCAACCCAACTCAGATAATGATGTGCTCTTTCACTCTCTAATAACTTGTGCAAGTTATAAAGGGAGATAGATTTCTTTTTACAAAATATATTGATTTTTAAATGTAGAAGTCAGCATAATTACAGAATAATCAGCAAAATTACTCTTTAGATGAATATATTTTATAACCCCTTCAGTGTCTTCACTTGTACTGTTTCCTATAATACTAAATCCTTAATTAAAAATGACTTTAATTGTAGTCCACTTTTTGAATAGAGAAAGTAATAAAATATGAATTTTTGGGTTGGTGAAACATATGAATTCAGGACTTAACAATCATTCTAAAATATGTAAATATCAAAGAGGTTTCCAATGGAAAAAAAAACATAACAATGAGTCACAGAAACAGATGTACTACAATAACACCTAAATAAACATTTTACAAGGTACCACTCAACATTAGTTTTGTCTGGAGTATTTTACTGTAATAATAGAAAAGCTAAGGGAACCATTTTGACATACATAAAGTCTCTTCAGGAAAGACCCAAATGGATCACAAAGACTCAAAAATCTAGTAAGAACATAAAGAGAATATCTGATCAAAATACAGCTTTTATGTGTTAAAAATATCACCAGGCTTTATTTGCAAATGGATAATTTAATCTAAAAGTAGAAGATTCTGTGGTCAAGGTAACACTAATTTTTCAAAACTAAAATCACAAAAGTAGTCTATTAATCATATTTTCATTCATTTATTCTTTCAATCATTTATATAATAAATAACCATGTAGTGAGTATTTACTGTGTGCCAATCACTCAGGTATTTGCTATGGATAAGTGGTAAATGAATCAGACATATTGGGCTTCATGGTTTTTATTTTAAATTCTTCTACAGGACTTCCAGCCAAGATGGAGGCATAGGGAAACACACTGTGCCTCCTTGCACAAACAAAATAAGGACAACAGCAATTTAAAAACAAAAAACAAACAGTATGGACAGAAAAAAGGAACTGTATGAAAGTCCAAAAGGAGTTAAAGTAGACACATTCATCCAGACCATAGGAGGGGTAGAGATGGGTGGCGTGGAGAGGGATCAGGGCAAAGTGGTGGCTGGAAAACCCCAGGCATGCAAAGCAGCAGCAGGTAGATCCAGTGAGGCAGCAGATTGTGGAGTAGCACAGCATACAACTGGGCTGGCAGACTGGATGGTCCCACATTTGTGGAGAGATAAACCAGGTGAAACTGGGGAGTGAGACAGACTGTGCAACCCAGGGTCCCAGTGCAGGGAAATAAAGCCTCAGGACACCAATTGAAAACACCTGTGGGGGTTGAAGTGCCAGGAGAGACTCCCAGCCTCATAGGAGAGTTCATTGGAGAGACCCACAGGGTCCTAGAATGTACACAAGCCTACCCACCCAGGGAGTCAGCACCAGAAAGGCCCAGTTTGATTGTGGGTAACAGGGGAAGTGACTGAAATCCAGCAGAGAGCAGAGTAAACACCATTGTTCCCTCTTGGAGCCCTGCCCCACATACAGCATCACAACCCAGTGACTGGGTTGCTCTGCCCTGGTGAACACCTAAGGCTCCTCCCCTCACTATGTAGCAGGTGTGTCAAGCCAAAAAAAAAAAAATGGCCCAAATGAAAGAACAGATCAAAACTCCAGAAAGAAAATACAAATAAATGAAGAAGAGATAGCTGACCTATCAGATGCACAGTTCAAAACACTGGTAATCAGGATGCTCACAGAATTGGTTAAATTTGGTTGCAAATTAGATGAAAAAATGAAAGCTACGCTAAGTGAAATAAACGAAAGTGTACAGGGAACTAATAGTAATGGGAAGGAAACTGGGACTAAATTAATGGAGTGGACCAGAAGGAAGAAAAAAACATCCAATCAGAAAAGAAAAAAGAAACAAGAATTCAAGAAAAATGAGGAGAGGGTTAGGAACCTCCAGGACATCTTTGAACATTCCAATGTCTGAATTATAGGGGTGCCAGAAGGAGAAGAGGAAGAACAACAAATTGAAAACTTATTTGAACAAATAATGAAGGAGAACTTCCCCATTCTGGCAAAGGAAATAGACTACCAGGAGGTTCAGGAAGCTCATAAAGTGCCAAAGAAGTTGGACCCAAGGAGGAACCCACCAAGGTACATCATAATTACATTAGCCAAGACTAAAGATAAGGAGAGAATCTTAAAAGCAGCAAGACAAAAGGAAAGAGTTGCCTACAAAGGAGTGCCCATAAGACTGTCAGCTGATTTCTCAAAAGAGACCTCACAGACAAGAAGGGGCTGGAAAGAAGTATTCCAAGTCATGAAAGGCAAGGATCTACATCCAAGGTTGCTCTATCCAGTGAAGTTGTCATTTAGAATGGAAGGGAAGATAAAGCACTTCTCAGATAAGGTCAAGTTAAAGGAGTTCATCACCAAGCCCTTATTATATGAAATGTTAAAAGGATTTATCTAAGAAAAAGAAGACACAAACATGTACAGTAAAATGACAGCAAACTCACAGTTATTAACAGCCATGCCTAAAACAAAAACTAAGCAAACAAGTAGAACAGGAACAGAATCACAGAAATGGAGATCACATGGTGGGTTAGCAACAGGGGTGTGGGAGGAGGAGAGAGGGGGAAAAGGTACAGAGAATAAGTAGCATAGATGGTAGGTAGAAAATAGACAGGGGGAGGTAAGAATAGTATGGGAAATGTAGAAGCTAAAGAACTTATAAGTATGACCCATGGACATGAACTAAAGGGGGGGAATGTAAGGGGGGGTGTGCAGGGGGAGGGGAGTGAAGGGGGGAATGGGACAACTGTAATAGCATAATCAATAAAATAATTAAAAAACATTCACTTAAATAGAAATCTTTAAAAAATTCTTCTACATATATTACTTTTATTTTTAAAATGTTATTTAATAGTTTATTTATTGTATTTTTTCAATTACCATTTATCCACCCATACCTTCTTCCATCTCCACCAACCCCCTCTCCCTGCACCTATCAATCACCTCACTGTTGTCCATGTCCATGAGTTCTTTTTCTTTTTTGCTCTACTCCTCTACCTCTCTCCAGGCCTCTCCAGAGGCCATGAGTCTGTCTCTGTTTTGCTTGTTAGTTCAGTTTGTTCATTACATTCCTAATATGACTAAAATCATATGATGCTTATCTTTCTCTGACTGGCTTATTTCACTTAATATAATGTTCTCCAGGTCCACCTATACTGTTACAAAAAGTAAGATTCCCATCCTTTTTACAGCTGAGTAGTATTCCATTGTGTAAATGTCCCATAGCTGTTTAATCTACTCCTGCACTGATGGACACTTGGGCTGCTTCCATATCTTGGATTTGCAAATAATGACACAATGAACATAGGGGTGCATATATTCTTTCAAATTAGTGTTTTGGTTTCTTCAGATAATATTCCAAAAGTGGGATGGTTGGGTCAAAAGGCAGTTCCACTTTTAATTTTTTGAGGTAACTCCATACTGCTTTCCACATCACGGTGGCTGCACCAATCTGCATTCCCCCCAGTAGTGTCAAAGGGTCCCCCTTTCTCCATATCTTCACCAGCACTTGTTGTTTGTTGCTTTATTGATGATATCCATGCTGACAGGTGTGAGGTTATATCTCATTGTAGATTTAATTTGCATCTCTCTGATGATCAGTGATGTTGAGCATCTTTTCAAATGTGTAATGGCCATCCATATGTCTTCTTTGGAGAAGTGTCTATTCAGGTCTTTTGCCCATTTTCTAATTGGATTGTTTGGTTTTCACTGTTGAGTTTTGTAAGTTCTTTATAGATTATGGATATTGACCCCTTATCATATGTATCATTGGTAAACATGTTCTCTCATTCAACAGGTTGTCTTTTCATTTTGTTAATGGTTTCCTTTGTTGTGAAAAATCTGTTTCATCTGACATAGTCCCATTTGTTTATTTTTTCTCTTGTTTTCCTTGACTGAGGAGATATGTCAGAAAAAATATTACTGTGAAAAAATATTCAAGACTTTACTGCCTATGTTTTATTCTAGAATTTTTATGTTTTTGAGTTTAACATTTAAGTCTTTAATCCATTTTGTTTATTTTGGTGTGTAGAATAAGAAGGTGGTCTAGTTATGGTTTGTTTGTTTTTTTTTTTTTGCATGTATTTGTTCAATTTTCCCAACACTACTCCTCAAATAAGTCATATTTATTTATTTATTTATTTATTTATTTATTTGCTTACTTACTTATTTCCTTTTAGGACCTTTTAAAAATTATTGTTTATTTACAGTTGTCCCCATTTTTCCCCCATTATTCTCCCCCAACCTACCCACCCCCACCTTCCACATTCATCTTTAGCCTATTGTATGTATTTTCCTCTTCTGTGAAATATTGACTATAAAGGCATGCATTTATTTCTGGGATCTCTATTTCGTTTCATTGGTCTATATGTATGTTCTTATGCCAGTACCATGCTGTTTTGATTATTTTGGCCTTGTAATATAGTTTAATATTAGGTAGTGTGATTCCTTCCAACTTGTTCTTTCTTAAGATTGCTGTTGCTGTTCATACATATATTATTTTTAAAGAGTAGTTCTGTTTTATTTACTTATTTATTTACTTATGTTCAATGGACTCATGGATTCTTATTTTAATCAATAGACTATAAATCATTATCCCTTAATTAAATGCTCAAATTTTCATACATGTGCCCAGTGAGAGGCTATTAAAACTTGATTTTGTATTCTTTTGTCTGTAATCTGGATTATTTAAGAAATTCTTTACCTTCTAGGATGGCAAATTATTCCAGGACTATTCTGAATATTTTGAGATGTACCTGTTGAACTAGATATTTCTCCAAAAAGCCCTGGTTCTTTTTAGAGGAAAACAGTTTTAAGGAACCAGATCAGCATGACATTAGATGTACTCATTGCTAAGTGTCTGCTGATACAATACACTGAGATGTACCCATCACATCTATGGTATTTCTGCTGAAATGCACAACATGAATCTAACTATGAGTAAATATCCAACAAGCCAAAATTGAGAACCATTCTACAAAAGAAATGACTCACATTCTTTAAAAAAAAAAATGTTAAGCCAATGGGGGACAAAAGACTGAGACACTCTATTTATATAAAGAAAAACTAAAGAAACATGATAACTAAGTATAACATGTGATCATGCATTAGATCCTGCTACAGGAAAAAATAAACATGTAACTAGCTAGCTAAGTATAATTGTGATCTGTGCTAATATGGAAGGGTGTGAGATGCAATGTTCTAAAAATATTAATACAGAAAAAATAAAGTAAATTTAAGTTTTTACTGTATAGAATTTCCTGGCAGATTGGTTTGATATCAAACCTAGTATTAGTGTATATGGATACAAGGAAATGAATACAAGTTCAATTCCCAGCCTTATCAGCCTACCAAAGCTCAGCCTCTTCATCTTTGAATAAGTCACTTAATTACATTGACTCTCACCTAATTATATAAAAGTGTGTTAAAAACTTTATAGCATTTTGAAAATATTGAATCAATCATTGTTAAACCTATATCACTTTAGGCCTCTGTCTCTCTTTCTTTTACTTAATCTTGGTATTCTAGAGCCACAGTTCACAATATTACCTAGATTTTACCCTGTAAAGTGACTGGAAAATACCTTCTTCATGACTTTACTCCATGACGGAGCATCTTTATTTTCCTAGACTGCAAGCAAATTAATGTCTAGGAGTGTATCTTCATTATCTTCCTCTCCTCCTGAACAAAGCATGATATTTGGGACAAAGGATGGACTCAGTAATATTCATTGGGTGAACAAATGATCATGGATAGCTAGGAAACTCTATTGAATTAGATCTGATGTCATCCATATTACTGTTATAGAAGAGTAAACATATAGCTTTGGTTTCTGCTTTCTCACCTATAAAATCAAAACAATAATGTTTGCCTTAAATGGCTTTTGTTGAGTCAGTGAAAATAATGATCTAAAATACTTATCAAATGTAACATGCCATATATCAATTTTCTAAGACTGTCCTAATAAATTATCACAACTTTAATGGCTTAATGCAACAAAATATACTCTCTTATAGTTCTGGAGTTTGGAAGTTCAAAATCAAGGTACTGGCAGGGTTGATTGCTTCTCAAGGCTCAGTAAGAGAATCAGTTTGTACCACTTCTGGTAGCTTCAGCAATCCCTGGTGTCCCTTGTTTTGTAGATGTGCCATTCAGTCTTTATCTGTGTCTTCTCATGGCTTTCTCTCTGTGTCTCTTCATGTCTGTCTCTGTTTTTTTTTTTTTTTTTCCTGTCTCTGTAAGGATACTCTCACCATTTGATGTAAATTACTAAAAAAGAGAAAGATGAATGTTCCCATTTCCTGAATGGAATGTACAGTTGCATGCTTTAGTATTAGCTGATGATGACATTGTTCCCAACATTTTGATGGCATTGATATGGTGCTCAGTGCCTCTGGGAGTACCCTCCACAGAGTTCTGTAAGTGATCATTGCTGGCACCTAACTCAGCATAATAGTAAAAGTTGGTACAATCAGTGGAAGCAGAGGGTGGCAGCTTTTGGATTTTCTGCAAAAGTTGTCCACCAGCAGTACTTGAAAACAGAACTACCATATGATCCAAGCTGACTTCTTGGTATATACTTAAGGAAGTGAAATCATTACACCAAAGAGGTGCTTGCATCCCATGTTTAAAGAAGGAAGGAAGGAAGGAAGGAAGGAAGGAAGGAAGGAAGGAAGGAAGGAAGGAAGGAAGGAAGGAAGGAAGGAAGGAAATGCAAGGTCAATACACTCATACTTTATACCATTAGGTATCTTAGCTCAAATAACAAAAATAGAAAAATTATGTAATTTTCATTAGACAGTTCCAAAAGGAGACATAAGTGGCTTTGGGTGTTTTTTCCATGAATATATTTTTTAAAAGTAGGAAAGTATAATAGAATAAAGTTTTTTTTCATCTTTTAGAGGAGTCTATCTTCATGATTAGAAAAAAAATCAGTGGTATTGCTAAAAGAACTTCATGAGATTGAAGAACTAAATTCTGAGTGGAAAATATTCATATGCATTTTTCTGGTATGTATGTAACTACTTTCTTTGGAACTTGAGTTACTTCTTATTTTGGAGTGATTGATCAATTCAGTGAGTTCTCAGAAAATTGCTTATTCCTCTCTTCATATGAGCACCTTCTAAAGCTCCTCTCATTGGGCAAGAAGGAATTGTGTTAGGCTACCTCCTTCTCTGGACCTGCCCTCCTGGTTCAAAGTCTTGAATGGTCCTCTCAAGGCCAAGCTACTGTGTCTCTTAAATTCTCTCCATATCATGTTTATTCTGTTTTCTGAGCAAAATATCATATATATAAAGTGATGTAGAGATTAAACCTCAGTGGCTCCTCTATTAGAAAAAGTTGTCTATTAGAAAAAGTTGACAGTTCTAACAAATATATTGAAAAGAGTATAATACTTGCTCAATATATCTAAGATTTTTTTCCTTGTAAGGAAAATGTTATATACACTAGAATATTAATTTATGTTTTGTAGAGATAAAAAGCATATCCAGAATATTCTTTTTTTTTCTAAAACAAGGGACATCTGGCAGAAATATTGTATTTGAGTCCTTAAATGTATAAAGAATATTTATTGAATGGTATCTGCAACCGTGTTTTCATAAACTTCCTTTAATGTTGCCTTGCTACCATTTTGCATCTGACCTCCAAATTGTTAGCAGTCTAAAAAGAGCTGAAGCCAGCAGAATGAGGAAGTAGTCATCATTCAAAGCTTTTAACTTGGCCTTTACAAAGACTATGTATCTGAAAAGAAACACATATCACCAAGAAAACATCAAATCACCAGGGTTTCCATTTCCCAGAACGCACCTGCAAGCAGGTACCCACCTTTCAGGTTTGATTACAGAATCAACTATTGACATTTAGTCATGCAGTCTTTCAGACACTTAGTTGGGTCAATATTCACTATTTCTATTTATACTTCAGTTTTTAAATCTCCTTCAAGAAATAAATGAAAGGTGTGTGGGTTGAATAAATGATGTCTTTTTGGTCTGTGTATTTGTAGCAATCCAGGTACTCATTCATCCACAGAATGACATTTCTATTGTATCAAGAACACTTGCTGCAATAATATTAATTACTCAGGGCCTACTACATAATTTTGGTTTTGAGTGCAAAATGAAAATGTGTTTTACAGAAACAGGAGAAAGTGGCATTAAACATACTTGCATTTTTCTTTCTTCCACAGTTTTTCTTGACTTAAGTGTTTTTTTATCTGGCATTATGTCATTTTAAGTAAAGGAAAATTAAAATTTTAAATTTGTATGCATTTTATTGCACATCTTTATATTGGGCAATGCCAACTTTAATGGAAATATAATAGTGTTTAAATTATATACAGCATTACTGCAATTACACAATTTGTATTTAATAGTTTGTGCATACATTGGTATTTTGTTCTTGCCAGGATAGTGAAATGCTACACAAAGCTAAATAGACTGTTTTTACTTTATTTCTTGCTACTTGCACATTTTGTCAGCACACTTGTCTTCCAGCTTACAGATGAGTAAGAAAGGATTGAAAGGCAAAGGATTTATGTCTCGACCTATCTTTCCCTTTCCTTCTAAGTCATTACTTTTAGTGCAAGTTACTAGGTAATAAGGGAAAATAACATGAGTAGGAAAGGATATGATGTAGTTTCTTGGTCATTCATATTTTTAAAAAACACATGCTTGCCTTCTTTTTTAATTCAAAGCAAGTTTTGATTTAGTTATGAATCATGATTTCTTGGGGTTGTTACTGCCACTCTTACTTGGTTGTAGACATAGCAAGCTTATCTTGTACACATTCTGAGTCTTGCTGAGCTCGCATGTATTTTGGGTCTGCCAGAATTCTGTGCTCACAGGGCATCACCAACATTGTAGGTTAATGGACAAGAGGACATGCACATTGCATGTAGTCCATTGTTGTATGGGGACATCACTTACAAAACACAAGTTCAACATTCATAGATCCAAATATTCACACCTTCAAGATAGTGGTATTAGAAGATTAAACCAAGTATCGGCCCTTCTGAGGTTGGAGTCCTGTGTGACCACATAAATTACAGCTGTTCCTGTAATTATTATTATTAAATCCTCCACATGCCCAGTGCTTTGCATGCACTTCTTTTCAATCATGACAGGATTGTATTCCTTATCTCATAGAGGACAAAATGAATATTTAAGAGTAATTGATCAATTTACTCTCCATGTCCCCTACACTACAACATATTCAATATCAAATTGAATCAAAGATCAAGCTATTATAAAATCTGACCTTGATTATTTTAACTAAATCTTTAATGTTATTATAATATGTAATCAAAATTAATGGAATTAATTTTATTGCAGCTTATAGATGTCAGTCTTATAATTTTATAATTATACTATAGATGGTCTTTCTTTGCATGGTGCTACGTAAACTAGAACATGTGAATATTAGTGTCATCACTCTCTATTAGCATGGACTAGGGCAAAGGAAGCATTACTTTACATAATTCATGATGTTTGTATAGTGATTTGCAGTTCATACTCTTTTGGTTTGTTTTTGTTAATTAAAATGCTATTTACTGCATCATGGGTCTTAGTTCCAGCAGACCTAGAACTGGCCTGAGCCTGGTACTGATAGACCCATGTAACACTGGCACATGGTTAAAGCATAAAATACAATTATGTGTAATGTCACTTCAAACCATGTGTTTGAGGAGTTTGAGGATGCTGTGTACCAGTTTATTAGCATTATTTAATCAGTAAGAGTAGATTGATGATTTTTACCTGTTCTTGTGGAACCCCCAGAGAATTTTGCCAATGGGGCCACTTATGTACCAAGAATATGCTTATGTGGTCAACAGAGTATAAGAAACCCAGTCAAGACTCCATCGGGGACTCTATGGATTCTAAGTGCTGTGCACAGATTGGTAGTTCCCGATCCAAAATGAAAAGTGTCCTCACACCCTTACATGCAATCGGAGCCCTTGTCTGGTCTCTCAAGGCCTCTTACTGGGAGGTCTTTGGCTATGGTGCATGTCCTTACTTTATCATTCTTTCTGCATTATGTTCTTTTTCTTAAGTAAACTGTAGTATTGTGTGCATTGTCATTTTTGTTCCTGTCATCTTCATTGGCAAGCAGTCCTGTTTAATTACTATAATTAGTGCATTTACATATAATATACTTCAGTAATTTATGTACAATTTATGAATTTTATTATTTCTAACAACTTGTATAAGCAAAACTGTAATCAGAATATAGATTAGTTCATCATTGTAAAATGTTCGTTATTCTCTGCCCCTAGTCCCCACTGCTCCACTCCAGGCAACCAGCCAAAATATTCAAATTTATTTTTTTGCTTTAAGAAAGCACAATAGAACATGATTCCCAAATTTTGCACCTAAGTGTTCTGGGACACTACAGTCATTCAAAAGCTTGTACTAAATTATTTTACATATTTGAAAAAAAGCACAAGTGTCACGTAAATTATAACTGTTAAATTGTTTGTATCTAACTACTTAATAAGCAGAACTGCTGGGTGTTTCTTTGCTCTGGAGCATTATGAAGAAATCACTGATATATCAGTTAGTTCTTTGACGTAAGAGAGTTTGGGAACCTCTGACATGTCTCACTGAAAAAGACAGCTGTTACTGATGCCTGAATGGTGAGGGAAGTTTATTAGTCATAATTTTATTGGCAGAAAATAACAGCACAGCAGTAACGAGCAGTGGCTACAACACACAAGTTTCTTTTTTCCCTCAGTCAAGAAATTCAGAATAACAGGTTTGTGACTGGGACAGCTGCTCAGACACCGCCAGGGTCTAGTCTGTCCTGATGTGGTCAGCAGCGTGGCCTCTGTTGTCGCAGTCACAATGCAGTTGCCATACTCCCAGCATCACCTGAGCTGAGAGGTGAACTGGCAAAGATATCCTAGCAGTTTAGTCTGAATTAAGAAAAAAATCTTTCTTAGACTAGCCCATAAACTTCCTCTTGCATCTCATGGTCCAGAAGTGGCTTCCATGGTCACACCTAACTTCAAAGGAATGCTTAGAAGAAATCAGTTGAGAAGTGGGTCTGTCAATGGCTTTGAGCGTAAATAAACAGGAAGCATCAATATCTTAAAATGTAATCCTACTAAATGCTATAACAACTTGTTTGTCTCTAAATATGCTATTTGCAAGTTAGCTGCTTTGGTGCCACATAGCAAAGAGTTATGAAACATATTGCTTTTGTTGGGAAGGAAATAGTTTTAGTGCTAATTCAAACAAACCTGCATCATTCAGGGAAGGCCCTATATCAGATGGGTCTATCTCATACCATCATGTAAAATCCTACCGCTTTCAAGTAGTGGTTGTTGTGGTAAATACTGCCTACTTGTTGGAGCTTTAATCCGGTGAGCACTTACCAGGCTCCTGTGTGAGGGTGCCATATGCACTGGGCCTGATCCCATCCCCTCCATGGCGCCGAGCAATCAGACTTCCTGATGTGGAAGATATTGATGAGCTCTTGTCCGTCCATGATGGATGGTCACTCAGCAACTGAAGTTGGTTTTGCCAGTTCTGAGTAACATAAATTTAGAAACTATTGTCAGTGGTAAGAATTTGGAGGCTAAATTTAATAATGAATAACTAAAACTTTATAAACATGCCAAATTTTATAAATATACTTAGATATTTAATCATTTTTTGGTCATTTGATGTCACCAAGAAGTGAATTTAAGGTAGTGTTTAGAGTTTATGTTTTAAGCTTGATGTCTGATATTTTGAGACATTTAGTATTTTGTTAAATAAATATCCCTTTAAATTGAATAAGCACGTGCACTTGCAGCCCACAGCTGCTTGAATGACTTGGAATCATTCAAGCTGGAATAACTGAAACTGAACATGTTTCAAGTGATTCTAAAAAGTGGTTAGGTACTTAAGTCAGTAAAAACATTATTTACTGCTAATATATTATTTAGTTATTTAAAACAGGAAACATAATAACAACTACTTGAAACAGTAAATGTAATGTTTAGTTAGACTCAAATGTATGGAGAATTAAAATGAATACAGTGAGTTTGGAGGAAATGAAAATAAAAGATTCTTAATGTTCTTGTTATAGACAGGAAGATTTTAAAAGCATTTATTAATAATAAACTTAAAAAAAAAACATAGGCAGTAAAATCTCAGACATCTCGCATAGCAATATTTTTGCCTGTCTCCTAGGGCAAGACAAAAAAGGAAAAAAAATAAACAAATAGAACTACATAAAACTTAGAAGCTTCTGCACAGCAAAAGAAACCATCAACAAAATGAAAATGGAACCCATTATATGGGAGAACATATTTGCCAATGATACATTTGATAAGGGGCTAAGTACCAAAATACATAAAGAACTTATACAAATCAACACTAGGAAGACAAACAATTCAATTAAAAAATGAGCAAAGGACCTGAATAAACACTTCTCCAAAGAGGACATACAGCTAGCCAACAGCCATATGAGTAAATGTGCAAAGCTGCTCATCATCAGAGAGATGCAGATTAAAACCATAATGAGATATCACCTTACACCTACCATCAATGGCTACCATCAATAAATCAACAAACAACAAGTACTGGTGAGAGTGTGGAGAAAATGGAACTTAGTGCACTATTGTTGAGAATGTGGACTGATGCAGTCACTGAAAAACAGGATGGAGTTTCCTCAAAAAGTTAAAGATGGAACTGCCTTTTGACCCAATGATCCCACTGCTGGGAATATATTCTAGGAATCCTGAAACACTATTTTGAGAGAATATATGCACCCCTGTGTTTACTGCAATGCTATTTACAATAGCCAAGATTTGGAAACAGCCCAAGTATCCATCAGTAGATGAGTGATAAAAAAACTATGTTATATTTATACAATGGAATACTACATGGCCATAAAAAGGAAATCTTACCATTTGCTACAGCATGGATAGACCTGGAGAGCATTATGCCAAGTGAAATAGGCCTATCAAAAAAAAAAAAAGACAAATACCATATAACCTCACTTACATGGGGAACCTAACAGATAAAGTAAACTGAGGAACAAAATATAAACAAAGGCCCAGATACATGGGACAGACTAACAGCTCTCAGAGGGGAGGAAAGAAGACTGAATGAAAGAAGGTGAAGGGATTAGCAAGGAACATATATGCTTGACTCATAGACACAAGCAGGGATAACAGTGTGATATTGGCCACAGGAAAGGGGGTGGTAAGTAGTGGGTGGAGACAGACAGAGGGAGGGAAATGGGGACATCTGTAATAGCATCAATAAAATTATTTTTTAAATGTAAACAAATTGTATGCTGTACTGTCTGAGAAAAGTCTCAATAAGAGTGCAAACAAAACTTCCAATCAAAAACAGAGAAAGTGTCTATATTTTAAAATAGTTAATCATTTCATAGAAGGCAGAGACTAGAGGAAACTGAATATGGAGAAAGTGGCAAGTAGTGAAATAGAATATGTAAATAAAAAATAGTAATAATTTTATTAAATGCAAATTTCTAATTGCCCTGTTAAACACACAAAGGCTCTTAAAACTGGATAGAAAACTAAGCCTGAATCTATGCTGTTTTGAATAAAAGAGTAATAATTAAATAGTATAGCATATATAAAAGATCCAATTATAATGTTTAGAATATATAGATAGTACCTGTTGTTGAATAATAGAGTGAAAGACTAGAAAGTGACTACCTAATTTCCATTTGGTTGAAACCTTCCCAGAATTTTTGGCTGCCAGGTAATGTCAGGTTATCTTCAGAGCCATGGGTCAGAGTGGAGCAAGTTAGAATGTGTTTTCTGTGATTTGGAGATGTACTTCTATGTAGCGCTCTACCTTGTTTGTTTATTTATCTTTTTATTTTAGAAAGAGAGAGGGAGAGGAAAGGTGGGGAGAGAGAGAGAGAGAAACATCAGTTTGTTTTTCTACTTATTTATGTACTCACTGGTTGATTCTTATATATACCCTGCCTGGGGATTGAACTGACAACCTTGGCCTGTTGGGACCATGCTCTAACCAACAGTGTCATGCAGCCAGACTTTGTTCTAATCATGGGCTTTCAGGAGATGCTCCTCCTTCCTTTGGTACCATAGATTTAATCATGTTACATATGCTTTCCACAAGGTTGTTCAAAAGGTTGATAATTGTTTTTAGAAAACTTTGACCTCTTCATTAACAATAAGCCTAATTTAAGTCAACTATTTGCAGCTATTAGGCTGCATAAATAGAAGCGAAGTATCCAGAACATTAGATAAAAGTCTTCTCTATTAGAACACAGAGAATGCCTCCTCAGTTCTGAGCATTACTGTCTACATTGTCTGTGCAGTTGTCTTGAGTAAAACAAATTTGATTTTTTAAAATATTGTTAAATGCCTTGCACTATCATCACTGTGTTGATGTAAGGACACAATCTAATCTCAACATTATATAGAATTTTCTAATGATGAAGCTGCCCAACAATACCATAGGCAGTGTTAGTATCTAATGGTTTCTCTGCCAGTGGACTCATCTCCAGTCTAATCTGGTTCACTCCTTAGGGGGAAGATGAAAGGAAATATCAATGAATTTTAAGGCCACTGATTTTTAGTCTTGTGATTGTCAACAAAACCCTTCTCCCTGTCTTTGCAGACAGTTTGACTACATAGTTTTTAGTATTTTAAACAGAAAAATAATTTCCTGTCAATGAGATTTTAATGAAGTTAGCATTATATCAGTGATTACTACTTGTTAGGTGTCATTGTAGAGCATTTTATATTTATTTATTTAATACTTATAACATTCCTGAATGATATTATTTTCACAATTTTACAATAACTCAGTGACTGCAAAGATAATTACAATGTATTATTGAATGAAAAAATACAAAATATTATGCATAGGATATCACCAGTTATGGAAAATAATGATTCTTCACACCTGCACACTTGTGTGTACAAGATACACATGCACACGTCACACTCACATAAAAATGGTCGGAATAACCCACACTGATGTGATCACTGTGGCCATAGCTGGGCTACTGATTCTGAAAGCTTGTTAATTTCTTTTTTTGCCTTTTATGATTTTCTAAATTATCCTCAATGATAAGCATTACTTTCATGTTCAGAGAATTCATATTTACATAGCTATTTAGAAAAAATATATAACTCATATAACTCCGATGACAGAGAATAAGCTGCAGAATTTGGCGGTGTTTCTTGAGCTAGAAGCAGTTGAGGAAAGGGACTTCACTCCTTCCTAAGGCTAGAATTTGGAGTTGTTGGTCCCACTTATTCTTCCAGGCAGGTTTCACTGCCATTGATTAGAAGATGGGAGTGAGAAGAATGGCCCGTTCACTTAACGATGACAAATGGCAGCTTTGATCCTTACCTGGGAGGCTGTGGTAACCTGGCCCTGCCTTTTGTGCGTGTCCATGGGTGGCAAGCAGGAATTCAGCGTGGTAGCTGGAACCTGGCTGGGCTCCAAGTTGGCGTGTGTCTCACATTGTCTGGGGAACGCTTTGTGCCCGCTGAGGCACGCTCCTCTCCCGGGGCCTGGAGCTAAGAAAACAAAAGCTCCATGTGCCAAGGCTACTGGCCTTATCTGTAAATCACTTTTCCTTTTTTCTTGTCCCCTCAAGGGTGCTTTGACCTTAGCTGAGAGCTTGAACAGGCACAATTCATCAATTTTTTACTGACGAGTTCGGAGACCAAGTGAAGTTAGCTTCCCTGATGGCGGAAACTGTGTCAGGTCTTAACTTTAAGTATCCTTTTGATCTGCTGGTGACTAATACCACCCAGAACAGGCACGTGCACACATGTGTACAACCATATATGTATTATCACTAAGCAAAAGTGTGAACATATGTGGAAATTAATTTTATATTTTTCCTTTTCGAAATCATAGATCATTTCTTCTTTTCTATGTCATTGCATGCTAGGGTGCAGATGTTAAAACGGTGAGAAAAGAGGACAATATGACTTTTGTTTCTAATTTTAATTTTTAGTGAAGAGGGCCATTAGTGATTGTCTAGCTCTCCTGGCTCCTTTGTAGAGGTGAGAGTGAAGACTACAAAGTTTTGAGAACATCGCTCAAGGTCAGAGAGCTAGTTCACTGCAGAATTAGACCAAAACTTTAATTCCTTACTTTTTATACCCAATCTCCCAAGGAAGACTGTGTTGTTATTCACACGCCAGTTGGAAAGTAAAATTTATGTATCTATCATTGTTGTAATAATAATTCTCTTAGGAAAAATCAAAGGAAAGTTTAACAGGGATTTTCTGTGTGGCATAAGCTTTTTGGTAATATTATTATCTTTGATGTTATCTAAATTGTCTAAAAACTCCACTTAAATATTTATTACCTTGATTTTATAGATTTTAACCTAGATATTAGCCCATGTATTCTGAAAGTTCTGGGCACTTCACACATCACTTTTGCCACTTTATTCTCATAGTCCATCTTGGTAATAATGCCCTATAAATGTGTGTTGAATGCAATAGAATCCAAAAGTAACAACGCTGAAAGTTTTTTCTAAAAAGGCAATCTTCTTCCTCCTACAACACTTCATAAGATGCCTGACTGACTTCAAGTCCAGTGTTTCCCTAGGAATAGTGAGTGATTCCAGATCATCTCAGACTTGAATGTTGTCCGAAGAAGCCACCTGACACTCTGCAGAGGAGGGTTTCCATGGTGAACAAGTCTCGCCTGCTTCCAGGTCACTGGCCAGGAGCAGATGTCCCACAGGGTCAACAGGCAGACGGCTGAGTTGGGTGCTTTTAAACCCTGCTAATAAACAGAGACTTAAAACGATCAACTATATTGACACTCATTAAATATTAAACATTAAAGACTCCAAAATGAATAGTTGGAGATGAGGAATTTTGTGGTACATGCCAGGCCTCCTTTTATTTATCAAGATGTCCCCACCCCCCTTGGCTTGCTGTCAGACCCAGGGCCCACGGCTGCAGTTTAAACAGCAGAAGACATCAATTGGGCTTTGAAGAGCCCAGAGCGTGCTGCCTGCGTTAATAACTAACTATGCAGACAGAACATTATTCACAAATATCTTTAGAAGTAACTGTCTCAGTTTTGTCTACCACAGGAGGGGCCAGGACTCCCTGTGGTTGTTCCTGCTCACCTTTCACGCTTTGCAGCGGGGACTTATTTGTCCAGTAACGAATGTGCCTAACTTGTTTCCTTTAAGTAAAATCCACATACCCCTGCCGAATCAATTTGATATTAGATAAGATTTAAGGAGACAGCCAGGAGGAATGTTTCTCTTTCAGAATTCGAAGGTCTGAGTTTCAGGTGCTCAAACCTGAGTGCACATACATGTAGCTGCGTTGTCTCTTGGCCTCTGTGTGTCTCCTAAAACCTCTGGGTCCAGGAAAAGATATGAAAATGATCATTGAGAAATCAAACAAGAAGCAATCTAGATAACGTATGTGATCTTTCTCCGAGTACTATACTGACTGTTTCCTCAAGTTGGAGCCAGCTCACTGTGTTTGCCCCACATGCTCTTCTATGAGGTCAGAGTTAAGCCACTGAGTGAGTAGGCAGCTGGTCAGCCTTAGAGTCTTCTCTGCACCTGCTGCCTGAGGAGCCTGGGTTCTCTCAGGACCATCAATACTATTCAACATTTGATGAAATTCCAACTCTGCTGCCAAAGTCAAGTCTAATGCCCAAGTCAGCAGCCACTGTTGCAATCACTATCTGGGGTCAGAGGCCATAACAGCTGCTCCTGGTTCAGAATTAAAGGCAGGGGTTCCACAGATTTCATGATGCGATCTGGAGAATGTAGGAAGATAAGCAACCCGAGTCTCCAGTCCTTCTGTGAGCAGCTCAGCTAGGTTTGACTCCTGGCGCCGTGAGTCACGGCAACATGACTCTGGCTTTGCTGCCTAACAACTCAAAGTGTTCTTACGCATTGCCTGACTGGGCCCAGACCACTGCCTGCCCTCATTGGCTCATCACCTGGGCTACCTCCTCCTTGACCTGCATGACATGAAACATCATGTCGGTGGCCAGCATTTGCCTGTCTCTGGACCCTGTTTTCCATCATAGTACCCTTTATTACATGCAGCTAGGCTTATCTTCCTCGGAGAAATTCTGTGGAGAATTTCAGAGAAATTCTGATCCACATCTGTGATTACAAGCCAGGAAGTAATAGCAATTTGGCCATCGGATACTATCTTAATATGATGTTGACCTGGTACTGTCAAAACAAAACAAAACAAAACAAACACTTGTTGGGGGTTCAGTTTATCTGGGTCTCTGTGTAGTAACATCGTGATAACAAGAGGAAATCTATGTTCTTTCTCTTCTGCTTGTCAGTTCTCTCATCTGTAAGAGGAAACAGTCGGACTCGCTGTTCTCAGAGTCCTACACACAACTCCCCCAGACTCTTCTTTTCAAAAAGGCAAAATGTGCATTTCCAGGTTATTTCAAATGAGAAGATGGGCATTAAAGCAAAGTGTGCAAATGTGACTTAGGGGGTTGGATGAGGAATTGCCCCAACCTGTCCTGTGGGCCCTGTTCATACGGACATCAGGTGAGAGCAGAGGATAAGCTATGACTGTGCATGTGGATCCAAAAACACACGAAGTTTTTGACCACTTTCTGGGTCGGAGAGGCTCCTTCTTTGAGTCACCTCCCAGCCCTTGCTGACCGTGACAGCCAGGAGAATGGGAATATCAGCCTTGGAGGGATGAACTGTCCATTTCTCCCAGGACCTGAAGGATACTTAGGGATAATCTTTATGCTCCATTTTTATTAACTCTACAAGGCATCAAAGTTGTAATCTTGCTTGAAATAGAATCAGAGCTCAGATTTAATTGTCATGAAAAGTATAATCCAATTCTACTAGCAAACCATGACTACTGCTGTCCCTAAGTTTTGCATTTCACTGGTATTTTCACATCCATTATCTCACTGGATTTCCAGAGTAGCACTTCAAGGCAGGTGGGGAGGTTATCATTTAACCGATGAGGAGCCAGTCTCAGAAAATGTGTAGGTACTTACTCAAGTTTACACAGCTAAAATCCAGATTTTATGATTCCAGATGAGTCAGTCTTGAATATGGAGATATTTTATATTATTCCTAATGTCAGAGTGTTATCATCATCCAGTATATATTAACCATATATTGTAAGTTCATATATTGCCATCCACTTTGTATTTCTAATGGCACACACAAAAGCAATTATATCATCCTGTTTTCCACTCTGTAATCCAAGCTCCTCAGGTATATCTCCATTAAGGTGGATGGTTTCTCACAGCGGCTTTTGCCAGAGTTCGTAGTACCATTACGTGAGAAACATGGGTACATGGCAAGGGTCAAACAAGTCTTTCCCAGGAAACGGGCCTCAATCTTTGTGAGTCTGCTGTTGGTTCCCAATTATCGCCAGTAGGTGGCGCTGTTCATTAGCAAACACGCTGCTTGGGAAAGTACCACTAGGAAAAAGGTGAATGAGCCCTCTGAGGGAAAAGGGTGCAAAAGCTGGTGCAGGAAAAAGGCACAGCGGTGTGATTTACATAAAGGGGTACAAAATTGTGAGTTAACCCTTTAATAAGGCATTTGAAGCGATTCCTAGTTAGCTTTTATTTATTAGAATTCTTCGGGTGAATCAAATCAAATAAATATTCTCTTCACCCCAATGGACAGATAGGGGCTCACTAACAGAGATAGATATTTGCACACTGTTGACATCAGCCTTGCTCTACAAAAGTTAAATAATTGTCCAGTTATTTCCCAAAAGGAGACCTTCTTCCTTCTCTCTGTCTCATTCTTCCCCATTCCTGGAGTCTGTTCTTCAAGCTTAGAAAGTTCTCTTCTAAAACCTGTATTTCTATCTTTTAGTCAAGGACCAGCTTTACCTCATCTTTTTCTTGAAATACCTTTGACAGGAGTGAAAGCTCAAAGGATTCTGTTTTATCTCAACATCCCTAACACTTGCCTTTTACGAAATAAATGTTCATTTTATGATGAATAATTGATTAGTGGATAACACCATAGCCTACTTTTCTGTATAAATATTTAATCATTGTTTTCAAAATATATTTATTGAGTACCTGTTAGGCTCTTGGTCATGGAGCTTATGATCTAGGAGAGGACATAAAGAGAATTAAACAAATGAAATGTAATGTGTTAAGTACATGATAGCAACAGGATTGGGTTCTATGAATGGACAGAGAAGAGTTCCTTATTTCCAGTTGGAAATTAACAGTTAGAAGTGACTTCCTGAAAGAAATTAAGTCTAATTTTGTATCTGAATGATGACTGAGGGATTACTGTCTATTTAGAATACTCCAGGAAAGGAAGACAACCTTTGAAAAAAGCCAGAGGTCAGAAAATATACCACTGGATGCATGAGTAACAAAGAAGTTCATTTTACCTGCAAAACACAGTGTGGTGGGTAATGTCAAAAATAAGATTAGAAGTATATGTCCTGGTAGATCTTGATTTTTCCTAAAAGGAATAAAATACTATAATAATTTATGCATGAGAGTGACGTGATCAGATTTGCATTTTTCAGTGATCATTGTGACTGAAGTGTGGAAACTAAGTTATGTTTGGTGTAGATGAGAGGTAAAGAAGCATGGTGCTCTCTGGAAGCAGAGATCAGTTGGGGAGCTGATTTTGCTGTTGCAAAACTCCAAGTGCTCTTTTAACAAACCCCACAGAGCTCCCTAACCCCTTCCACCCTGTGAGGATACAAGATGTCTTTGACAAGGAAGACAGTCCTTGCTCAGCCATGCTGGTGCCCTGAGAGCAGATTTCCGGCTTCCAGGATTGTGAAAATAAATTTCTATTGTTTATAAGCCAAGTAGCTGGTGGTTATTTCGTTATAGCAGCCTAAACAGACCAAGATAGGATTCATGAACCCAGACTAGGAGCAGGAAAAGGATAGGTATGCCCCTGAACTTCCAGAATGGAGCTCAGCCTTGCTGACACCTAATTTTAGTTCTCTGATACCTGTGTAGACTTCTAATCTATGGAATGGTTAAATATTACATTTATACAGTTTTGAATTGCTAAACCATGGTAACTTTTTAGAGCAGTAAATAAAAACTGACACATATCGTATATCTTTTTCCCATTCCTTTACTATGGCCTAAGTGAACCTTTATGTTTAAATTAGATTTCTTACAGACAGCTTATGGTTAGTTTTTATTTTTTTCTAAATCTTACTATCTGTCTTTTCACTGGTGTGCTTAGACCATTTATACTTAATGTAATTAGCAATATAGTTGGAATAAATTTACTATCTTTGTAGTTTTTTTCTATTAATTCTATCTGTTCTATGTTCTCCTTTTCCTTTTTTAATTTCCTTTGGATTAATTGTCCATTTTTTATGATTGATTTTCTTATTCTTTTTATTTATATTTTAGATGTCATTTTTAGTGGTTGCTCTGGTTTACAGTACATGCGTTGGTTTACTCAAGTTACTTCCAGAATGTTGGACACTGTCTCATAGGCAATGTAAACCAGGATGTTCCCAGTCCCGCGCTCCCACCGTGTGTCACTATCGTCATACGGTCTGCATACGTGTCTGCTGTGGCCATGCAAGAACATATTGCAACAATGGCTACTGTTTATGATTAGGCAATGAAAAGTTATATTCTAGAAAAATTGAAAGTAAGGGGAGGACATATATTCTTTCTATTTTGTCCATTTTCAGTAATTTTTATTTCTTTGTGAATGTTCAATCTTCTGTTTATATTTCTTCTCCCAGAAGAACTTTCTTTAACATTTTATGACAGCATGAGAGCTCTAGCAATCAGTTCCCTGTTCAGATTTCATGGAATAAGTCTATTTCATTTTTTTCATTTAAAAAATACATTTCCTCCAAGCAAAGAATTCTGGGTTGACAAGTTTTATTTCAGCACTGTTAAGATGCCACTTCATTGTCTTTGAATTTGCATAGCTTCTGATGAGAATTCTGATGTAATTTTTATCTTTGTATCTCAATATATAATTTTATTCTTTGGCTGCCTTTAAAATTTGATTTTCCTCCTTGACTTTTAGAATTTTGAATATGGCCTGTTTAAGTGTATATGCATGTGGGAGAGACTTGTTTTCTATTTATTTTTTATTTTTGGTATCTATTCTTCTTGGTGTTCTCTGATATATGGCTTGGTATCTGTTAGCAATTTAAAAATTCTTATCCATTCTCTTTTCAAATATTTTCTACTAATCTGAGACCTCATACATATATGTTAGACCATTTGTTGTTTCCCACAGATTGGGGATAATCCATTGTTTTTTAATTCTCTGTTTTTCAGTTTGTATAACTTCTATTGACCCATTTTCAGGATCATTGATTCTTTACTATGTCAGGTTTACTAATAAAGCCATTGAAGAAATTTATTATCACAGCATGTTTTTTATTTCTAGCATTTCCACTTTATTCCTTCTTTAGTTTTTATTTATCTGGTAAAATTACAAATCTTACCAAACATAATGAAAATCTTTTCTAATACACTTTTTGGTGATTTAATCATAGTTATTTTAATTTCCTATGAGACAGTACCAGCAACTCTGTTATATTTGTCTGATTTTGTTCTGCCTTATAGCAGTGTGTCTTTCTTTCTTTCTTTCTTTCTTTCTTTCTTTCTTTCTTTCTTTCTTTTTTCTTTCTTTCCTTCTTTCTTCTTCCTTCCTTCCTTCCTTCCTTCCTTCCTTCCTTCCTTCCTTCCTTCCTTCCTTCCTCTTCCTTTCTTCCTTCCTTCCTTTCTTTCCTGGACATCTTGCTACACAGACCTCAAATTCCTCTAAGTGTTAGCTTGCTCTTAGAGAGGGATTGGTTTTCCAGAGGCTTTTTCCCCTTCAATTTCTACTCTGCTTTCAGTTTAATGTCTTTCTTTTGTAGAGCGCTTCATTGAGGGTTTCCCTCCACGCTCTTACTTCTCGCCCAGGAGTAGGCAGCAGTCACCTGTTACCCGACCTGTGTTAACATGCCTGGAGGAAAGTTTGGAAGTACTCTTTGTTCTGAATTCTCCTCAGTCTCAGGAAGGCACTTCCTAGGTCTGAGGGGTAGTATCTTCTCAGTGGTTCTTCCCCTTTCCAAGTAGGAAGTCAGGGCTTAGTAAGTATTTTTGACATCCTTTAGGGAGAGAAATTATCTTTCTCCTGTGCTTTAATCCTAGTTACAGTGGGTTTTATTTAATGTCTTAAGGATACAGTGTTCTTCCACTAGTGATTTAAGGTTTCTGTTTCATAGGAGAGACAGAGGAGATGTAGGTGGGCCTTTTCCTGAAAAAGTTGCTGTCCCCCTCTACTGCACCATTTTGGATGCTTTTTTGTGTGTCTCTTGCTGTGTTCCCCATCTCTTTTGGTGAGCACCCCATTAGGTCTGTTGTGAAGAGCCCGTGAGTGGGTGTGAACTTGCTTTAAAGTGGTCGATATCCCGTTGCTAGCTCACACTCAGCCTTTTAGCAAATTCATGTTATCAATTTTAGCTGAATTCTTTTCCCTAGGTCAGGCAATGTATTTCCAAGTAATCTTCTTGGAACTGCTTGTCTTTTCTTAGATTTAAGAGTAGTTATTTTCCCAGAAACTTCAGCTCTCTGAACGGTTCAAGAAAAGATGTAAATCTGAAACATGCATGACAACTTTTTTGCCATTTTGTGAGGGTAAGATTGATGCTTACAGCTTTCTACATTCTCAGCAGGAGCTGTAAATTTGTACATATATTTATTTAAGCATAGATGTAGCATTCATCAAAGTAGACTATAGTCTGGGTCATAAAGTAAGTCTCACTAAATTTGAAAAGATTGAATTATATAGCATATGTCCTTTGAACACAATAAAACTAAATTACAATTTAATACTAATATATCCAGAAAAGCCCCCAATACATAGAAATTTAGAAAAAACTCTAAATAATCCATTATCAAAAACAAATCATGAAAAATAAAAAAATAAATGAAACAATCTTTTAAATTAGGTAAACTGTAATAAAAATATGACATGAAAATTATTGGATAGTTCTAAAGACTGTCAAAAGGAATTGATAGCATTATGTTCTTATATTGGAAAATATATTAAAATAATATGCTAAGTTCTCAACTTAAGAGTTTATAAGGCAAGGGTAAATGCAATCTAAATAAGTATACAATTGAAAATATTACATAAAAGTAAAAAACAGACAATCAATGTAGAAAAATTAAAACAAAAAGCTGAATTTTTAAAAATTAATAAATTTCTAGGTAGGTTGTCCAAGAAAAAGGTAGCAAAAAGCAAACTACAAATAAAAGGAAGTAAAAATAAAACAGAACTACAGATTATATAGATACAAAAAGAAAAATAAAAACATGTTAGAACACCTTTAAGTCAATAAATTTGCCAACTTGTAATAAAGGAAAAAATTTTTTTTGAAAAATGCAATTTATCCAAATTGGCTGTATTAGTTTTTATTGTATAAAATGTTACAAATGTAGGGTCTTTAAACATCATTTATCTATTATCTATCTGGTTTTTAGATCATCAGTCTATGTAAAGCCAGCCTAAGCTTTCTGCTCAGAGTCACACAAAGCTGAACCCAGGTATTAGCTAGGCCTTGTTCTCGTCTGATACCCGAAGTCCTCTTCCAAGTTCACTGCTTCTTGGCAGAATTTACTTCTGTTAGAATGAAGGCCCTTTGGTTCCTTTCAAAGAGCCATCTCTATTACATGGTTGTTTACTTTTTCAAAACCAGAAGGACAGTCTCTCTTGTCAGGTAAGCCTCAATCCCTCCTTTAAGTACCCACATGAGCAGGACCAGCCTGGCACCCATGAAGAGGGGATTACACACGGCAAGTACACCAGAGGGAAGGAATCTTAAGGTCTACCTTAGAATTCTGGCTCGCATACCAGCCAAGGAAAATATAACATCTGAATATTCCTAGACTTACTAATGAATTAAATTTGTGTTTTCAAAAATGCCATTGAGAAAACTCTGTTAGGTCATTCCACTGTTAATTATAAAAATATTTAGAAATAAAACCAATCTTACACAAATTCTTTCAGAAAATAAAGAGAAAGGAATACATCCAGACTTATTTTATGAAGACAGAATAATCTTGATACAAATTGCCGGTAAGATTACAAAAAATAAAAAGAAAAACCAGCATTCTCCATGAAAATAGACACGGAAATCTTTAACAAATTTTAGCAAATCAAATTTAGCAACACAAAGATAATATATTTGACCAAGTTAATTTTATTTCAGAAATGCAAGCTTAATTTATCATAAAAATATCCTGTTAAGAAAATTCATCTTATTAAGGATACTTATCTTATTAAAGAAATTAAAAAGAAAAAAGAGGCTGTAAGCTTTTTAACAAAATTTAACACTCCTCTATATTAGAAACTTTCAACAAATAAGAAATAGAAAAGAATTTACTGAATATAGTAAAAAGCATCTACAACAAAATATAGCTAACATTATGCATGTATCATACTTAAAACGGTGCAATGTGGAATTCTTTTCCATTAAGTTCAAGCTCTTACCACCTCTATTTAACATGGTAACCCTAGGTGATATAATGAATCAAAAGAAAGAAAGAAAAGACATCAGTAAAAGGCAAAAATGAATAAAAGTACATTCGTTTTTATTTATACGGCATAATTGTTGGCAAAAAAATTAAGGAACTGAGGAAAAACTACTAGAATTAATATAATAAGTAAATTTAACAAGGTATCAAGTTGTAAGGTTAATAAAATATATTCTCTATAAAACAAAATACAAGAATAATCAAGTATTTCTTCAACATGATCAGGATACTTAGTTTAAAGAAGTTGCTGGTTAATAATTATACTTAATGGGTAAGATACTAAGCCATTTTTATTAAATTTAAAATGAATACAAAAATACCATCTGTTGTATTTGTGTTTTAAAATTGTTATGCAATATTTGAGTAATACATAAAATAAATAATCTAAGAGGTATTAATCTTATAAGTGAAGAGTCAAAAATGTGATTAAGTACAGATACTATTAGTGTAGCTCCAGAAAACAAAAATCAGGTAGAATATAAGCAAAAAAATAAAACCAAGAATAACATCCTGAATGTACAAACAAACCGAAACACGTCACAGAATGGCATCCAAAATAGATGCTATGTTCTGACCTACAGGAAAATGCTAAACGCTCTAAAGGTATTATTAACCTTTCAAAGTTAATTAATGCTTAATTAATTAATATAAAAATACTAATAAAAATTTTAACTTGAAAAAGATGCTTTAAAAACAAACAAGCAAATAAGTAATAATATTTAGAAAAGGAAGTGTAATGGAGGCAGATTTGCTTTAGTCAATATTATATTTATGAATATAATAATGACTACAAAGAGTTTAATGTTGGTAAATAATAAAAAATTTAATAGAACAGAATGGACAATCCTAAATAGGCAACAATTCAAATATGAATATAATATATAAAAAGAAGTGGCACAAGCTACTGAATAAATCCTGAATTATTCAATGAATAATAATAATTATTCATTAATTATTAATTATTGTTCAATAATTATTCAATTAATGCTTAATTTTATAAATTTTATTTTCATACATATATTTATTCAAATGCATATTAATTATTTTACAATATCCCAAACTGCCTGTTATGTACAGAATATATCTCTCAAACCTTAATAAGTCTTAAAGCTACTGACTGATGTTGTTATTTTCATAATAATAATCTTGTTTATGTAGAAAAGAGCTGAAAATCACATTTTAAACTTTTAAATGAAGTCTTCCCATCCCCAAAATTTGGAAGTAATTTTATATTTTATACATCATGCATTCTAAAGACATATAGAACTTTTATTCTATTACTTTATCTAACTATATAAGAATATTTCAACATTATATTTTCTCTTAATTCTATATGTATACATTAGCAGCATTCATGCAGAAGGAAGAATAAGTCATTTAACACTTTTCCCTTATTGAATTTACTGTGGTGGCACTGGTTAACAAAATCCTACAGGTGCAGGTGTGCAATTCCACAGCCCATCGTCTGTACGCTCTATTGTGTGTTCACCGCCCGAGTCAATCTCCTCCCATCACCATTTATGCCCCGTACCTTCCTCCACCTCCTCCCATGCACCTCTCCACACTGTTGCCCGTGTCTGTGAGCTTTCTCTCTCTTTCCTTTTAATCAGCTGACATTTTAAAAACCTTGCCTTCAAAAACAATGTTTTCAAGATACAATTCAGAAATGGAATATTTTTTTCCATATTTCACCATGATGTTTAAGAGTTTTGGAAAAAGGAAATTGAAACTTTAGTTAATGACGTTTAGGTAATCTGTGTCTGGATACTGCTGGCCTTCATCAAAGGGCAGGGACCAGAGTGTATTAATAAGTGTGTTCAAGGGTTTGTCTTTATTCATTTTCTTTTTTAAATAATCTTATTTAGAGCCAAGTTTGAAGATTGGTAAGACAACCAGTGGGTACTCAGCTTCAGTCTGGGAGTCCTGGCAGAGAGAGAAGAGAAGTGGCCAGAGACAAGTTATACAAGTAAACTTAAGTAAACAGGGCCCAGTATTTGTACTTGTAGATTTATCTAGATTCTCCTTAAGTAGGGATGGCTATTGTATGCTGGTGAATTAAGTATAAAATAAAATAAAATAAAATAAAATAAAATAAAATAAAATAAAATAAAATAAAATAAAATAAAGAGTTTTATAACTATTATTTATGGTCCCTGACAGGAACAGAATTTCTGTCCATATTCCTTGGAGATTCTTTTCATTTGGTCTCTCCCTTCCTTCACGGTTTTGTGATAACCTGTTTCATTGTAAATTCCTCTGTGTGTGAAATATAAAGAGAACTCACCTGGGATTTAGGAGACCTGGGCTCTCTAATCCCCACTGCCTTTCTGTATAACGATGTCTTTGCCCTCTTTGACCCTGCCTACCCATATATTCAGAAACTTAAATAAGTTACACCTAAAAGCAGTATAATCTCCATATTCCAAAAGAAAGGGGAGGACTTCGGGGAAGTTCATTTATATTAAACAGTAGGATAACCTGAAGCTGTGCTTCCTTGGTGTGACACATAAAAGTTAGGAAAAACACTAGTTGCTCATAACAAAGTATGGGATGTATACAGTCCTTCACTCCCCTAGAAGCACCTGTTCTCTGAGGTCTGCTACAGCTCTCTCATTCCATAGTTCTAAGATTCTTTCCACGTACTCATTCACCCTGCCCACCAAGCCATGTTTGCCAGTTACCAATACTGTCTGGTCTGAACGACAGCCTCTGGACAGAAGCAGTTATACCCAGTGTTTAAAAATACAGACTCTACAGTCAGATTCCCTGAATTGAAATGCTGAGCTCACCCCTTCCTCACTGTAAAGTCTCAGGCAATTTTTTAGTCCCTCTGTACCCCACTTTCTCATCTATAAAGGGGGATATAAGTAGTACTTACATCATTATGTGGAAGTGCACTTGCATTCATTAATGCATGTAAAGTTTTTGGGCCAGTCACTCATATATACTAAAGCAGTTAATAAAGAGTTGCTACTATTAATATTTATATTGATTCAATTTGGAATTGCTAAATAGATATCTTATGTAATTCTGTCAGTATTCTCCCCCTTTCTTCTTTCTTTCCTCCTTCCTTTCCTACTTTTCTTCTTTTCTTGTTCCTCCTATCATCTTCCTCTCTCTGTTTTCCTTTCTTTTTCTTCACCTTTTTCTGTCCCTACTTTTCTAGAGAAATGTTTTAGGAGGTCTGCACTTACTTGCCAAGTACCTTGAGTCAGTCTGGCTTGATCAAGCAGGCCAGGGGCCAGGGGCCTTGTTAAGCTTCTTTGGTGTCTAGGCTATGCTCATTGTAAGCATCATCGAGCTGTGAAGGGTGCCAGAAGCAGATTTCATTAATCCTACCATCAGTAGGTCCGAATTCATTGCAACTAATACAATACCTGTTTTTCTAACTATGCCAACATTTTCTTGACACTGTGTATGACCTCCTGTTATTTCTCAACAAAAGCTGGCAAGCACAACCCAGCAGTGAAGTAACACTGCCCAGCAGGCCACAGAATGCTGAGTGCATCCATGCTGAAATGAACAGCACATTCCAAAGACATCCACAACAGTTCAAAAGGAAAAACAATGAAAAGAAAGAATACAGAATCGCGTAGAGGAGCGAGTACTCCTCTATGCCACCAGACTTTCATATCGATCTTCCTCACGTTGAAAAGCAGGGTGACTGCTACGCTGGAATCTTTGGCAATTCTGATGCTAGGGCCATGTTTTGGGATGCAGTTCCTACCTGCCCCCATCAGATTGCATCCTCACAGAAAGAATCACTTATGTCCTCCTGAGGGGCCAAGTCTCTAAAATCTTTAAAGTGACTGCCAGCAACACCAAGAGAGAAAACAGCATGATATACATATAGAGAGATATATAAATATAGAGATATAAAGATATATTTATTTATTTATAGTTATAGCTCAGATTTGGGAGGAAATCAGACTGAAAGGATTTCTATATGTATGAGAAAACATGCAAGGAAAGGTGGAGTTTGTTAGTTTCAAAGGCTTTAATTTTTCCCTCCTGTTTTATGAAATATGTATATTAAACCAAACTTCCTGTTCTATATTTAACTCTGATAAGCACAAGGCAGAGTTTCTATTTTCTGGCCAAAACACCAAATCTTCCTGGAAGCCCTTCCTAGCAGTATGACTCTGAGACTGTTAATGAAAAGGGAAAACGCTGCGACAAACAGTTTAGATGGTCTGCCCAGGGGTGTCCAACCTTTTGGTGTCTCCGAACCACACTGGAAGAAAAAGAATTATCTTGGGCCTCACATTAAATACATTGTAACACATAATCACAAAATAACCTCATAATGTTTTAAGCAAATTTACGATTTTGTATTGGGCTGCGTTCATAGCCATCCTGGGCTGCGTGTGGCCAGCTGGCTGCAGGTTGGACAGCCCTGGATGGCTGTCCAATACAGGGATCGAGCAATAGTATATCCCAGTTATTGTCATAGGACCTGGGCCAAAAAAAAAATAATAATAATACTGGGAATTTAAATATCTGCCCTTAAAGACTCACACTCTAGTGAGGGTGACAGACATGAAATAAACTAGTAATTCCAAAATGTATGAATTGCCATACAAATGTTCAGAGTTCCGTAGGAGAAAAAATCAGGAAGATGTAGTTTAATCTGAGCAGCACAGAAGGTTTGTCTGAGGGAAAGGCTGTATCCGATTGCAACGTGTAGAAAATATATGAAAGTCTAAGAACTGAAACTGCCATGTGGAATTCTTAATAAATTTATCAATGCTAACACTCAATTTCTTCAAATACAGCTAGGTGAAAGAGAAAAGTGGTTTAATGGTGTTTGGTGTCTAATCTTCTCAAGGAGCAGAAGCATTTCTTGCTGTTTATTGAACTAACAAAGAAAAGCTGCTATTTTCTTCAAATCTCCAGGCACCAAGGTTATAGTCTAAAATTTAAGTTGTCCCGGTACTTTCACTGCATTTAGCATAGACTTCCATGGAGAGTGGGTGCTGGCAAACACCCGCCTGATTGCGAGAACCAGTGAGAAAAGCTTGCACAAAGCTGAGAATTTAAATTAAATGTCGGAATGGACATAATGTTTGGCTCAGAAACAAAAGGAATGCCCTATTATTTGGTGATAAGGTATGGAAAGGAAGTTTTCTTGGAAATTAATTCTTGAATCTAACTATTCACATTTGCCTGTACTTATGATGCACTCTTTAGTCAGTGAAGGAAAATCTGGATATCTAGTCCTTATTCCTTTGATAGGTACGAACTATTCACAGAGGTCTGTAATGATTATGAAAAGATGAGAACTTGGACTGCCTTGCTATCTTGAAAGAATATATGCCGCTGTATCTTCATTGCAGCATAATTTACAATAGCCAAAGTTTGAAAGCAGCTCAAATGCCCATCAGTAGATGAGTGCATAAAAAGGCCGTAGTACATTTGCACCATGGAATGGTGCTGTAAAAAAAAGGAAATCTTAAATTTGCAACAGTGTGAATGGACCTAGAGAGTAGTATGTTAAGTGAAATAAGCCAGTCAGAGAAAGACAGATACCATATAATTTCACTTATAAGTGGAACCTAATAAACAAAATAAACTCACAAATAGCATAGAAACACACTCATAGGTACAGAGAACAGACTGACAGCTGTCAGAGGGGAGGGAATTTGGGGGTGCTGTGTGAAGAAAGGTGAAGGAATTAAGCAAAAAAAGAAAAGCACATAGACACAGACAACAGTATAGAGATTACCAGAGGGAAAAGGGTGAGGGATAGACAGGAGAGGGTAAAGGAGCAGGGGTGAGGGCAAATGGTGATGGAAGGAGACTTGCCTTTGGGCTCTGAACTCACAATACAGTGTACAAATGATGTATTATAGAATTGTATGCCTCAAACCTATATAATTCTATTAACCAATGTCACCCCAATAAATTTTTAAAAAGGAGAGAACTTGAGACATGGAATGAAATGTTAAAATGTGATGCCCATAGTAAAATATCTTAACTGAAGGATAATGGACTTCACTGTGTAAGAGCACTGTATGTCATCGGGGGTTTGCAAGAATGATAGATTATAACTAATGGCGTTGTTGTAACCTGCGTAGGGAACCTGGGTTCATAGCTGTTCATTTTGATCAAGTTGCTTAATTTACAGAGTTGAAGCTTGTTCATTCCTAATTAGAAGGTATAATACTTGATTGTTTTTATACATTGCTGTTTTACATGCAATCTCTCATTTAATTCTTGCAGAATAACTTATGATAGAGACCTTATCAACCTTATTCACAGATATGTAAATGGAGACTCAAATTGCTCACTTATTTAAAGTTGTCTACACAGAAACAATTTCAGAAAAAAAACTCATAATTTTATCTTCTCATTCAAAGTTATATGCATATTCCAGTAAATTATCCTCTGAGTATCAGATTCATTATTAATTTTATTATCAATTACAACAATACATTACTTATAATTACATTGTGTGCATATTAGAAAGTTTTTAATAAATGGTAAGATGTTGCATACATAGGAGATACTATGTGATCACCAAAGAATCGATCCACTAATTAATTGATGCATGTATTCTCTCATTTTTTAACAAACCCTTTATGAATGACCCATGAGTGTTTTCATCACTGTTCTAGACACTAGGGGAATATGAGGAACCACTTAGCAATTTAGATCGAGAGTTACCATTTGGCTTATATTTCATCATTATGTATTGGCACATCGATCTATAAAACAATCATTTGCCAGACAATCCCCCGTGAATGATTACTTACATTATTTGCTGCAGTACAGAAGGACATTAGTAATCCCAGATGCTGGATTTTAGCCACTGAAGTCACTTAGCTATTGGCCTTAGAAGTATCGACTCATCTACATATTTCCCTGTTACATTTGATTGCACCCACTGTAATAAAAATAGATTACTGCATGATGGTGTGCTCTGACCTACTTAAATACACAAGAAAATGACAGCTTTTTCAATAAATTGGTTTTAAGATAAGCAGCAAATATTTATATTTCTCTAAAGTATTAGTTCCAAAATCTCTGAATTAGAGATTTGTTTAATTACTAGGGACTGTAAGTAACTATAACTTCACCATCTAATACATTTCGAAGTGCTGCAGAGTCTATTGAAGGTCTCCAATTGAAGTTTTTCATTTTTGTATGGACAAGAACCTTTTTCATCCAATCAACACTGACAAAGTTTTTAAGTAACAAGCATATTATTGGCTAGGTTGGCACTTTCTAATGATTATTAATTTTACATTTGGCCTAAACTCCAAAGTGCACTTAATGGTTACAAATGATACAAATTAGCTGTCACTTTTGAAACTAAACAGCATTATTTCATGACCAGGGCAAGCATTCTCAGAAAGGAAACATGAATTTAAATTATATGGCACCAAATGTGTAGCAGCCACTTCTGCTTACTTTGTTTACCAGCTTAATTCACTAAGCACTTTACAAAGATATTTTTCCCATTAAAGTACGTTATAGATGCCTATTAAGGTAAATTAGATGATAGGCTATTTCCAATATTAGTCCATGTTTGTCCTATAGAAATGGAAATTTCAAACAGCTCAACTCAGTCTATGGCTCTGTTTATGGGGCAGTCTTCATCATGCTGGCCTCCCCACACCTTTCAGGGACACTTTTGCCTCTAACAGAGCCCCTTGACACGAAATTAAAAAGTTTTGAAAAGCACTCTTCCCTTTTCTCCCTTTAATGAAATCAGTGTTCCCATATTTTTAAGTGCCTTATCAAACCTCTACAAAGACTAATTCTTCTAAACACACTATGCAAAGAAATTTTGGTGGAAGATTTATGCTGAGGAGACATTTTTATTTCCTCACCACATAGAGATGGGAAAAGGCATAGGGAGAAGACTATAGATTACATGATTAAGTATGATAGATAAATGCAAATTGTAAAAGACAAAGACAGATTTGAACACTTAGAGTTCATCAAAATATAGTATTTTGGCCACAGTGTCAGCAGTAATGTGAACAAACTCCTAAACTCTGATAATTACAAAAAAGTAAACTTAGTTTCTCAGAACAGATTATTAATTAGAATTATTTGGTTTTGTTTTTGAATACCTAGTCACAATCAATTTTGCTTAGTTTATATTTGAAAGCTGTTTTAAAATTGGCACCATTTCTCATCTCTGTAATAATGTTTTTCTTTTGTAACTGTATGACTTCATGATCCTCTAACTGGCATCGGTAAATTAGGATCCACAGAGTTCCAATCATGGATTAACAAATTCCGTTTTCCTCCAGCCACCTATTTCTGGCAGCACAGACTGTTTCATCTTAGATAAGCCAGGCTTGATATAATGGGCAATGTTTATGAAGTAAAATGGAAGGTAACGGACCAGTACTGGAAAAGCTGATCCATAACCAGATGGTTCTGATCCTTCATAATACTGTCGCTGACCTGCTTGGCAAGTTGAATTCACTCTTCTTAATCATGCATAATGGGGGTTACTTAAACACTAAAGGACTGAAATTTCTCCCCCTCACATCCTTCTACCTAGATTAAACCTGTTGTTCCTGTTTGGTCTAGCATGAGGGAGGGTGTGGTTGTGTGCACACATGTGTGAATGTGTGTGTAGGTGCATGCATGCCTAAAGTGGGAAGGAATGATCTACAGAAAAAATGGAGCCAAGTTTTATGTTTCATATGTTCACATTCTATAAGGGCATATGTAAGTGGGAAACATCAAGTTAACCTAGAATGCCAATAGGTGTATCTTAAGTTTTAATTGATAATTATCAAATCCTCTTTCTATGACTGAAATGTCTCACTTCTTCTCTTAAAATATACGTAAGGATATTTTGTGTATATATAGTGAAATGGATCCTGAAAGTGTTAGACAAAAGAGGAGCAGAAAATTGATAAAGATAAGTAATACAGGATTTATACTTTAGGAAGAGACTTAAAATATGGCACTGATATGCTGTTAAAACGGCTGTTGGATGCTGGAAAAAAAATCATGGCCCACAACTAAGTGAAGTAGAAATTTCAGAAACACTGAGGCAGATGGTGAAAGAATGCTTAGAAAAGTGGGCATACTAGATTGGATTTAGTAAGTGAAGCCAGAAAACACAACAGTTAATTATATTACAAAAGAGAGGCCCTGTGACTGTTGACTAAGTAATTAGCAATGCACTGATGAGAGAGGAATTAGTATATTTGAAAAGCTCAGTGATAGCCATCCATTCTAGGTCAGGGAGGAGGGCAGAATTTGCTAAGTACTGGGCTCACTGATAGTGATAGGGATATTAAGATCATAACATAAAGGAGGCCAGATAAGTTTGAAGTCCTGGTAATGGCTATCAAAGTCAGTGTACAGCCCAAGAACTATGGAAATGATTCAAAGGACACAGTGTTTCTATGGGAAAGATAGATGGTCAGCCAACAAGAGTATAAGCAAGCACCCCAATGAAATGGCTTAATCTCTTTCCCAGTTTCCAGATCTGAGCCAGTTCTCAAACCCCATTAATTATCTCATCCAGTAATGGAGAGGCTGAGTACCCATGAAAAATGACTTTGAATATCTGCATGCTTACACAGTTATGATTCCCCTCAACCTCCCTAAGGACTTATGACCATTTACTCAGATAACTGTATGCTGTAAAAACATACACTGTGAATGCTCTGTCATTTTGAGAACTGTGGAACACAGAGTTCAAGTTGATGTAAACACTTGAGGACCTAAGTCATTATCATGGTCCTGCTGTTAAAGTGGGTACATTTGAAAACCCGACAATATGAATTCTGTCCCAGCTGGTATTGAGTTCACTGGGTCTGCAGACATCCCATAAGTTATTTCTCTAGTCCTTGAACACATAATTGGAATGGACATATTTGGCTGTTGAAAGAAGCTCATAATGGCTTCTTGGCTTGTGGGGCCAGAGTTGTTGAAGCTGGGAAAATAAAGTGGAAACCTCTGAATCTGTCCCCCACCCCACACCTGCACAAGATGACACATCAAACCCCCCAGTGGGAGTAGACATGCAGTGCAAAGATTTTTTGTTATACCTTAACACCCACTGGACATAATCTACCATAGAAGAGGCCCCATTAACACTGCAATGCAGCACAAGTGGGGCAGCCTTGATGGTAGAAGTTAGGGCTATGCATACACAGACTCTTCAACATAGTCTACAACTGCCCAAATCTGATCTAGGCCTAGCTGTTGCTCAATATCAACCTGCCATCAATGGAGACCAACCCAGAGCTCCTGTCCCATCCTTCAAGGAGACCAATTAGATATTTGGTTTCAAGGTGACTACATTGGACACCTTTCATCAAAAAAGAAAAGCAATTTTTGGTACATACAAAACAGACAGGGGGAGGTTAAGAAAAGTATAGGAAACAGAGAAGGCAAAGAACTTGTATGTATGACCCATGGATATGAACTAAAGGGGGGATGCTGGATGGAGGGGGATGCAGGATAGAGGGGGAAGTGGGATAACTGTAATAGCATAATCAATAAAATATACTTAAAAAAAGAAAAGAGCAGCAATTTATTGTGGCTAAAGTAAATGCATGCATTAAGTTATAGGCCCGCCTTTAGTTTTCAGGGTTTTGGCCAGCACCACTACCTAAGGGCATATAGAGGTTTTTGATCTACCACTCAGAATACTGAATAATATGACCTAACAAAAGGAAAGCACTTTACATTAAAGGAGATATGTGGGCATGCGACCCATCACATGCCTACTACTCTGCCAATGAATAAAGTAGATGCAAATGAGGTGCCAGCTTGGAGCTGATACCCCACAAGGATGACATGCTCTCCTTCAGGATGTGGTTTATGCTCTACACCAGCACTTTTCAACCTTTTTCATCTCATGGCGCACACAAACTAATTACTAAAATTTTATGGCACACCAAAAATATTGTATTTTTTGCCAATCTGACAGAAGTAGGTATAATTTTTATTTATGGATAAAAATTAATAGTGATTGCCTACTCTTTTTGCTCCAAAGTGACTTTTTAATAAAGATCAAGTGCCTTTATGTGTACATAAGGACTTCTGGTACCAAGAATTAACCAATCAGATGCAACCTTATTATGCAACATGACTAATAAGATACAACTCTATTATATAACCTATACTTATGATTCGAGACAAGATATTTACACTGGATAGCTATTGTTGTGCTGACTGTTGTAATTCATTTATTTGACAGTCTAAGGGAAAAGAGTTCCGTGCCCCTGACAATCAGGTGTTGAATGTTTTAAAATTTTTTGCAGTGCACCAGTTGAAAATAACTGCCCTAAATCAGTGACCCATTTTATGGTGTTGTGCCCCCATTAGGTAGATTATATGGGTCCCATAGTAAAAGAAGAAGAATTAAGAATAGCCCATATACCCTCACTCTCTATGACTAACTTGGAGAACTTATGGCCCAGTCTCTCTTCTCTAGATGCCCTCACTTAGAGAAAAAAAACACTTCTGCAAACATTACAGTAAGAGTTACACAGAACTTTATGCTTTCATTGCTGCCATTTAAGCTACATATGCCAAGAGAGTAACAGATAAAAAAATAATCGCAACATTGGCATGAGTAGGTTATTCTGTTCATCAGCACAAGAGTGGGCTTTTCTGACACAATAGTGATAAGGGGAAAACACTCATCATCATAACTCTTAGTATTCTCCTGCCTAGTTTGATGGTAGATGGACAAATGCATCAGGCAGAGCTAATCATGGTAAAAAGATCATGGTAACCAGGGCCTTACACCAAACAAGGATAACAGTCTGGATCACTACATGGTAAGTCACGTAGACAAGCAGAAGTTCTAGAAGGACTTCAGGAGCATCTAGAATAAATAGTATACAAGAGATGTAATGAGTATTAGTTGCAGTTGCAAGATGAATTGCTACATCTGCACTGTAGTTTTAAAATTCTTCTTAGTTCCTCTAGGAAAAAAGACCAAAGTTTAAGCAGAAAACTATAGGAGCTGTTTCCAGGTAGAATGAACTTACTATTGAGGCAAGCGTTTCTGAGCAGTACAAGTACGTTGTGGAAAATGCTGTAAGTGATGCACCACACAAAATCCCTCTCATGATCAAGGCACCTGTTCTCCCAGCTCTGCAGGAATGGACTTCAGCTGAAGAAAGCTGCCCTACCTAAGGATAAACCCTCTTCTAAGGTCAATATGCAAAAATTCAGCTTCTTGCTTCAATTCTGAAGGGACAACTCAGCTCCAGAGCTCCCCGTTTTTTGATTGAAGGGTTTCTTTTGACTGCAACATCATCCAGTTTTTCTCTTCCCCCAAACTTTCACATATTCCTCAGAGATGTGTTGTTCCTGAGAACACTTTAATGAAAACCTCCTGCATGCAAATTTCTGTTTACTAAAGAACCTGCCTTAGGACACAAGGACATACACACTATAAGTGACAACCAGAATTAAAACTCAAACTTTAGACTCTCACTGCAATGCTCTTTCCTCTACATTGTACCAATAATTTTTTCAATGCTTTTTATCTATGCTATAATACAGTGGCATATAAGTTATCTGTTTATACATCTGTGTTTCAAACTAAAAGATAAGATTCTTGAAGACAAGACAATGTGTCACAGACATACTTACTTTCTAAATTGAGCATATTTAGTGTCTCATTTTAAGCACTCAACTAACCTTGTATTCATTCAGAGAATAAGTATAATGATAAATATTTTCTAATTTATTTGCAAAATATGATGTAATAAATTAATACAAATTTTTTTTTACAAGAATGGCAGTGTGTTAGAGGAGTTGTTAAGAATGTAGTGCTGTCCTTTCTGACTTTCCTCTCTATTATTACTACCAATACAAGGCTATTTACATAACTTACTGTCTGCTCCCCCCTTTGCCTCCTATGTGTGTTACCATCTTCATCTTCCTAAATTACATTTATGAGTAAATAATTCTATTTCTTAAAAATCTGATAGCCCTGACTGGTGTGGCTCATGGGTTGAGCATCATCCCACAAACTGAAAGATTGCCAATTCGATTCCTGGTCAGGGCACGTGGTGCCTGGGTTGTGGACCAGGTCCCCAGTTGGAGGTGTGGGAGAGGCAACCAATTGACATTTCTCTTGCACATCAATGTTTTTCTCCTTCTCTTTTTATCTCCCTTCCCCCCGCTAAAAATAAATAGATAAAATCTTTGTTAAAATCCTGACAAATCTTTTTTTATAGGATAAACTAAATCTAATATTTTTTCCTGGATGAATAGAATATTCTCTACACTTATTTTCACCTTATTTCTCAGTTTTATTTACCATCACTTCACTTCATGCACCCTAAATTTCTTTCTCATGATTTTGTTCTCACTATTTCTTTTCCTCTCAAATGTTTACCCAATCTCCATTAGTCAAAACTTTAACCATATTTAGGGCCCAGATTAAACACCACTGCATCAGCCCTCATTCATATTGCCTCTCCCAAGCCACAAGTAATTTCTTTCTATAGTAAGTATACATGTTACCATTTTATTCTCTTCTGGAATGTACCATTTTAAAACATGCATATTACACATAGTTCTATTTCTTTCATCTCCCCTGTTTTTCCTTTTATCCATCAAAGTATTGCCTTTTGCATGTTATTTACCATGGAATGTTTACTGAGTGAATGAGATACAGATGAATCTTGACAACGTAATAGCCAAATGACCCCATGGCACTGATCAGTCTTCCTTAAGATATATGTGTCAAATATATTTAATGATGCTTAGATGGCAAATTGCATAAATAATGAGGCAAAACTTTAGGGGTAGAAAAGATTTTATTAGAAATTGAAAAAAGGGAAATACCAGGGAAAGGAAAGACACTGACACTGAAGCGGATCCTTGCCTCTTGCCTAAATTTGATACCTACAGTGATGAAAGTGAGAAAACACAACTTGATATATTTTCATAAGTTCACTGCCTTATTTAATAATGCAATTGTCTACATCCATACCACCCTGAACACGCCCAATCTTGTCTAATAATGCCATTAACATTAGCATAAATCTAACATATCCTAAAAATTGTATCTGTAATTTCTGTGATGTGTATGTATTTGTGCTATGGTCTTGTAAATGTGTCATATGTTTGCTTGTTTTCAGACATTCAAACATCTTAAATGGGCTATACCATGGCTTTAATCCTAATTTTCAGCAATAATGGTAATTACAGTAGCCTGCTTTTCTTTGGGGGAAAGGTAGTCCTGAGAATTGTTTAGTACCTTGCTATATACTTTATTTGGATGTGATTAGAAATACAATGGAAAACAATTACCCACTTTCTTATGCTTCTGAACAGCTGAAATTCAATTTCAGGGGCCAGTTTCAGCACCTTGGTCAGAGCAATGGATTAAGAACATTTTTGGACATTTGTACACCTTGAATTCAACAAGGCAATTATTGTTTCTCCATACCAGCAAGTATATATTCTAAAGTGATTGATTGGCAAGGGGATACAGTACCCAGCTATAACAATTATTTAAGTATCCACTAAAGTCTTCAGGCAGCTTTACCTTAAATTAAAAAAAAAAAAAAATCAGAGACATTGAAATTAACAACAAACTGACAGTAACCAGAGGAGAAGTGGGAGGGGATAATGGGGGGAAAAGGAGGAAGGGTTTTCAGGAATGTATACAAAGAACGTGGACAAAACCAAAGGGGACAAAACCAAGGGGTGGGAAGTGGAGATGGCTGGGGTGGAGGGGAGTGGTGGGGGGAAAATGGAGACAACTGTACTTGAACAACAATAAAAAAAGTTTAAAAAATCAATCATAGAGAACCTCAGACTGCAGAAAACATGAAGATCATCAAAGTTGATATTTTTTATATCTCTACTATAAAAACAAAGACTTCTACTTAAGTTATTATGTAAGCTTGAAAAGTTACATAACAAAAAGTAAGGGAATATAATAGTTTGATTTTTTGTGAAAAATACATATTTGCATGTGGAAGAAAAAACTGAGCAATATACAGAAATGTTCACAGTAGTTTCAGTGTTACGGCTGTCCCTTTTGCTTACCTTTGTTTTCTAATATTTTTCCCATTAGCATGCATGATTTTAAAATGATACATATTCTTTAATCATTAGCTTCCCTTCACAAATCTAAGGTGAAGCAAAGGCTCTACAGAGATTACAGAGTTAATTAGGTAATCATACTTTATAGGTCCAATAAATATTGATGGCAGCAGTGATAATAGAGACCAGCCTGCAAGCCTAATAATATTGTGGGAAAGAGTCAAAGCAATTTGGTTGACCATCATTCCCACTCAATCTTAGGCCCTGTCCGAACTCCCTTCTTTCTGTTTGCATGTGTCACACGAGCCATGTGCAGTCATGGCAGATGGGTTTGAAAATCTCCTCCAGTTCTCATAATGTGCACTTCCAAGCTTCCATATTCTGTATTGATGCTTTTCTTTATGTATGATCATGATCATGATAATGACAATAATTAACATTCTGTGTGCTTACTATGTGTTAGAAGCAATTCTAAATATTTCAATATAACTCATTCAATCTTTGCCTCAAAACTTGAATTTGTCACTATTATTTTGCCAACATGACAAATGAAACAAAGTCCTAAACAGGTGAAGCAATATGCCTACAGCCACAAAACTATTTGTGGAAAATGGTTATCCATTCTAGATTGTAAAGAAATAAAACTTTTTTGGATCATATCAATTGGTATTTGTAAGTTTTGATGGAATCTAGACTAATGTGAAGGTTGTTTTAATTGGCCTTTGTAGAACTGAAGGCTCAATGTTCTAAAAATCACTACAATGTCGATAGTCCTCAGTATTGGTTAAAATAGGCTCCAAAACTTATTAATCGGATTACAAAATTTATAAGATTAGAAATGTAAAATGGACACTTTCTTAATGCTTTTCTACTTAACAAGATTAATATTATTGTATAGAGAGTGATGTGCTTTATTCTTTCATATTTTATACCATCTATTTCCCACCTAATGGGGGTTAAAATTGTTATGTTAGTAATACAGATGGAAAAGACTGTTATTTTTTCAGCTTTTACATTGAAAATAATATTGTGATATAGTAAGAATGACACCCACACTTCAGGGAGAGAAAACTACTTCCTAGGCAGGGTTGAAGGACTGATTATGTATAAGCTGGAAGAGAAAGTAGGGGGAAGGGATCAGGGAAGCAGATGGCCACATATTTGTCACAGCATCTAACCTCTTAAACAGCAGAAATGTGTTAAAAGAGTAAGAAGAATGGCAATGGCATAAATTTAAAAAGGTGCATGTTTTCCCTTTGAGAATCTGCAGGGAAATTGTATCTAGTTCCTTCCCACACAGCAAAGTAAATTCACCTCCTTCTCCCTTCAAAAAGTTACGTCTCATACCACATAGTTTTATCCACTCACATGCACACGTGGATATTTTAATCATTGTATAGTATAGACTTTGGCTGCTTTTACATTAACATAAGCAGTATTTAAAATTGAGTAAAGGTTATTATATTAAGCTTAATAGTGGTATTATTTTATTGAAAAATGATGAAGAATTAGGAATGCATAATTGGATAGTTAATAGAATGATCTAATTAACTGAGGTTCTGGAATGTTTACTTCCCAGGGCTTAAAATTCATCATCTCATATAAAAACAAATGGCTCAAGTATTGGCTGTGTAAATCTAACTCAGCCACATAATATATATATTTTTTGCTTTGCTTTGCAAATACTGGATTATTCATCACTTTGGAAGGACGAAAAACCATCATATATTGGTCACTGTGACCTGTGTTTGTTATCTTTGCTACTAGCTATCTTTAGCTTTTATGCAAATCATTTTGGTTTGGACATTGACAGGAACATGAATGAGAGGAAAAAAGTCACCCAAAGCTCTCCTTTTGTCCACTGCTCCTCACTCAAAAGTTTCATTATTTATCTTATTTCTGTTTCTTGCCTTTTTATCTGTATATTTTAATTTAAATGTTTCATGTGATAAATTTACAATTATGTCTTTGCTTTTGTCATTTAATATATATTTCATAACTCATTTCTCTTATATATAAAGTATGAAGTGTAAATTTCATAAAGACATATGCAAATATAAAAATGCAATATGGTATTAGGGGAAGTTTTATAAAACTTTAATTTGAGGTTGATCAATAAATAATAGAAAATATATTTATCAATATTTTGCATGGAAGCAGTTTTTGACAATTTGTATCTTTTATCAAACTTTAAAAAATCTCTAAGTGATGATAGAAAAAACATTGGAGAAAAAACTTTGATATTGCTTCATATTTCTAGATGGTATATAATTTTCTAATATTTTAAGCAAATAGAACACACAAAGTGAAACATTAAAATATTCAGATATATAAAGTGATTTGAATATGCTCACAATAACACAAATCACTTGTTCTTTATAGTTTCTAATGTCTTGAATGATAAAAAAAGAAAAAGTGGGATTGAAAAATTGATTTACTTTGTTACCCACAATAATTATGGATGTCCACAATATATGAGATTTATCTCTTCCTTTGATCATAAATTACCCATAAAATATGGTCTTTGAGGAAAGAACATTGATCTCCTCTATAATAAAAAAAGAATATAGATTATTTTCAAAATCAACCACTCAGAACTCAAAATTCAAATCTCTATCAATTGGCAATGCATTGGTGGTTCAGTGGTAGAATTCTCCCCCTCTCTAAAAATAAATAAAATCTTTTTTTTAATGTGTACTAAAATTTTTAAAAAAAGAATTGCTGGTAATATCTGCTACTTTCCATACCTTTGTCTGTGACAAGTCTGCCTGATGCAGTCTTGAGAAAAAAAGGACATTTACAAAAAATTATAAAAGTTGGACTCCTTTACTAGTTACTATACCAATATAAATAACCATGAAAAGTGATAATTGAGTTGTTTTATTTTAAGGATTGCATAATATATCTTAGTTATTATCTTTAATCTTTGGGTCTTATATGTTTACTTCTTTTCTATTATTAATAAAACATTTGTAGGGGTTCTAACACATCTCATTGTTCAGAAATTTCTGCTGCATTTTAAGAATAGATATTTTATTTTATAAAAATCTACTCTGCCACCATCTGGATTAGCCATTATTCCCTGAATATTTCTTACATTTTTCCCTGTTGAGCTTTTATTCTCCTTTATTGCCTCCTGCCTCCATCCCTACTGATGCAATCCTAACTTTGCATCTAATGAATGTCCCCTACTTCATGCCTTCAAGGAGTCATTTCCTAGTTTCCCTTCACTCTCCAAATTGTAAACATTTAAGACATGAGCCCTAGTCCTTAGACCATAAAATTGCACTATGAATGTAATGGGAAAACAATGCACATTTATTGATTTGAATCAGTGGAAATATGTAACATATTTTTAAATGTTGTATTTTATGAAGTACAAAATTTTTCACTCACTAATTAAATTGAAATAGGTTTCACTCTGTGTGAAGGTTGTGATAAATGACAGTCTTACCTTATACATGGTCCTTAACAATTATAAGATTATCTCACAAACTTACCAGATAGAGCAAACATTATGTCCATTTTACAAGTGAATACACACAGCTGAGGAAGGTTAATCTAATTTCTGAGGTTGTACAGCTGTGAGTGAAGGAGCCTGATTTGTTGACTAAAGTCCTTTCTTTTATCCATAGTATCACTACATTGTAGGAAAGGGAAGTGTGAATCTTGTTCTGTATTTTGATTTAATGACATGAATAAATCTTAATACTTACTGTAAATAATAGACAATCTTCTAGTAGTCTATGCCCAGGTCATTCAAAGTATGTTTTTGTTTTTTACATTCATCAAATGGCTATTCTAGGTCTCCAGCCCTTCTTCTTTTTTTTTTCTCCCTAACAGAATTGCTCCCCCCAAAATTCATCCTTTATAATCTCAAAAGAAATCAGCATATTAATTAAAACTATCATAGAAATTTGGAGTAAGGACGATATAAGGGGCTAGATAGACTGTGGTTGATCCTTAAAATCAGGAGAAGGAAAGGCTAAGTCCCTGGCAATATGGTGCTCTCCTCCCAAAGGAGGCTGAGATCCCTGGGATGCACACACAGCTCTACTGATGGATGGGGCCATGGGCTGCACTGGGCAGATGCCACTTCCAGGTTCCACTCAAAACAACTCCCCTGTGGCCAGGATGGAAGAAGAATGACTCTGGCTCCTCTGAGGTGGAAAATCTCAAGAGACCAAAAGTGAAAAGAGGGGCCATTTTGGCCCTTTGCCTGATTATAAAGAGAGGTTCTGACTTCTGATTGCATACTCATTACAGGGCTTCTGCTCTCACCTCAGAGCAACTGGAGGGCCTGAGGGATCATCACCTTTAGAAAGCTCCTGGTTAGGGATCTGCGATCTTGGGCCTCATCCCAGAGGGGCTAGCCATTGTATATTAAAGACTCTTGAAATGAGAAATTACCGGAAACACCCTTTCCATGCCTTATTTTTTCAGATTAAAAACCTGGAAAAGATATGAGAAAAAAATCTGCTGTATCCCTAAAAATGTATCATTTAACGTCTGATTTCCAAAATAAAGGATAGAATGCCTCCCCCCCCAAGCATTAGAAAGAGTAAGATAAGCATTATATCCATCTTCAAACATTTCAGTTTCCCATAGAGTTGGTTATGCTTACAAGGATTGACAAGAAAAGAAAGGGAGCAATGCCATCACCTGAACAGGTATAAAGCTCTATGTCTTATGTAGGGGAGGAAGGGACTTCGTAAGGATTGTTTATAAACTGCTACTTTAGGCCTTCATATTACCAGCAGTAGCTAGGAGAGGATTTTATTTCCCTTTCAATTTGTCTAACTTTTTTTAATTAAAGAAGCATATTAATATTTTGTCCATGAGTAGTCTACCTTTTTCATCCTACTCTTTTTGTCCCAAATTTTTGCAATACTTTTCAATTTGTATAGTTCTCTTGCAAACAATCCCTTTTAGCAATGATGGGGTTAGGAGAGGCTTAGAACCCAGAATATCCCTCCAATGAATGAGAGTAAAAATTTGAATTCCCTCAATATTTTCAGGCTTCTAGTTTTGAGGCCTAAAATAGTATGTAACACACTGCAGACTGCAAGTACTGGTCCCAAAACATATCACCATTTTATAACATAGTAGAAAGAGAACTGGCCCCAAAATCAGTGCCAGGTTTACCTCAGACTTCAATTATTTATTATGATGTGATCCATATAACTTAGGTTCACTTTTCCCATTGTTAAATGGGAATTAAGATATATGTCTCATTCTGATGTTTCCAATACCTTTTCTGATTATATCCATATTCATGGATCATTGAGTGAGGTTTAGATGTAGTTTCTTTAAGAAAAAAAAAAGGTCAAATATCCCTGTAAGGTAACTAAATAACATCCAAGTGATTGATTCATGACTGGTAACAGGAAAATCTCCAGGTAGCAATAGGTTACTGGCTTAATACAAAAGCCTCAAACAATTTTCCCTTGATATCAACCTCGCCCTTAGGGATGTATGCCCTGCATTGTGACCTCAGGGAAAATCTGCTCACAACTTTTATATGCGGGCACCTCAATACTTTCATAATTCCTCATGAAATTTCCTCAGACTGGTCTGAGACCAGTCTGGAAAATCTAACTGAGGCTTTATTTTGGGGAGGATTACAAACATCAAGACAAGGAAAATGTCACAAAAGTATACAATATCTTTTCAGATATAGCTTGCTGCTCTTCCATCTCACGTTGCTTATGCCATCCTGGTTTCTGTCATGCTTTTGCATGGTGAGCACTATCTTAACACCAATCAAAAACCCATTTCTAATCATCAGCCTCTTTGTAGATCCATAACCAGATTCCGGAACATGTTGCCTGAGTACCTAGAGCCAGCCGTATCTAAAAGAACAAACTTTTCAGTTATGGGAGCTAATTATTTCCTTGTTTTGATTAATCATGTTTAAAATTATGTCTCTTTTATAACCAAGTTAGTTTGTGCACATATTTCATCTTTATATCTTTTGCAGAACTTGGCAGAAGTGTCCATTATTTGTTAAATAAGTGCCTCAATTATTAATCTTACCACTATTTAAGAATTAAAATACATATTCTATGACATAAAATTTATGGCAGAAATAAGTACATTCATTGAAAATCATTCCTAAAATAAGGACCATAAGTAGGATTAAAAAGATTTTGTCATTTGTTTATTAGACATAAATTAATTACAAAACTGACTCAGATATTTAAAAATATTTCAAATCACAAAAAATCATAATTATTTAAAATATTAACTGTTAAATTATATTTTACATTTGTTGGATACCCAATGTAATAATTAGAACTGGATGACTGGTTATGGTCATGTAACAAAATAATGTAGATAAAAATATGACAAATATGTTAATAAATATGTTTACAACATATATTTATAACTTATAAACCAATTTTATTTGGTTTCATAATAAGTAGAGAAAATGGTATATTTAATTTTTAATGAGAATCTTTTGGCAAACTGAAATAAAAGTAAAATTGTATATCTTGTCTTTACAGGCAAGTGGTAACCTTATAAAAAATTATGATTGGATATATTAATTCCACTTTTTCCTGCACCTATGGTGTATATATATATATAATTTCTGTTTTCTTGAAATACAGGGGTGGGAAAAAGTAGATTTATAGTCATTCATATGGAAAAAGACATGAGTTATGATTATTACAATAGCTTTATTAACTGAAAAGAATGTCACAATGCAACTGTAAGCCTACTTTTGCCCATCCGTGTATATCAAATAGAGCAATTCTTTCCATTGATTCAAACAGTTTCTTTTCTTCCAATTTTTCAAAATTATAGTTTAGCATCACTGCAGTTTTAAGTGACTCCACTCATTAAAGCTCCCCTTAAGTGAGCCTTTCTAATGACCTTATTTTCCAGATACTAGTAAGGTACAAGTATGATTTATTTTCAGATTATCAGAGAACACTGGAAATACTACCAAATGTTAAATATTGATGCTGGATTTTAATTTTACTCTCTTAGTTAAGAGAATGCTATATCCACAAAGCACTTAACTCTTTAAGTCACTTAACATCTGAAAGCCTCATTAATGAATCCTGGGTTAAGAAAGAATCTTTAACCCTAAATGCTGAAGACACCAGACTGGCCATATGCATCACACTAAAGAGATGCAAATCAACAAGATTACACTTAAGACCAGAAGACAAAATCCATTATGAGAACATCTTATGTACAACAGAAACATATTCATCATAATCACAAAGTGTTTAGTTTTTTTTTTTTTACCTTATATTACTAAAATATTAACAGTGATTTACTGGAGGAGCATAGTAAAACCATAAAAATTAAAACATAAGTGAGAGAAATTTCCAATTTTTCAAACATCAAAAAATTGTATACATAATTAAAACAAATATAAAATGTGTAGATATGATTTCAAAAAGATGTAATTTTCTTCCATGTTACTATCCATGAAGCCAAAGCAATTTATCATAATTTACCATAAGTGCACTGACATTTATTTAAACCAGACTTAAACCAATTTTCATTTAAAAGCTATTACATTTTCTGTACCTTTGGTTTATATACCAAATGCACGGTGTTAAACCTGAGTGTTTACTCATGGTATATGACACATGATAAGGCACATAAAAATGCAAAATAAATGTTTGCTGACTAATCAATTTTGTTGTACAACTTGATCATTTAGACTTTCGAAACAGCTGTGTTACTTTCTTGATTCCTAGTGTGTTAAAGTGCAATCAATTCTAATTATTACATTTGTCATTTTAAAAAGAGATAAATTTCAGCCACAAGGGGCACAGATACTACAATGTGAAAGGCACCTTTAAAAAAAAAAAAATGTGTCCTATATCTTTCTAAGTCTTTGAAACATCCTGGAGAATAATATTAGTTGAAATCTTGGATTTCCCTTCATTAAATTTAAAGAAAACTGAGTAGTAATGAAACTGTATTAAATAGATTGTTCAGCAAATAGATCAGCAAAATAAACAAAAAAACAAACAGCGACATCAACAAAAGCATACTTTCACTTTCAGGCATTGATTGTACAAGGTGTCTTATTGAAAGGTGGAAAAAAAGAAAAATGGGGAAAAGGTTCAATATGGTGGATTATATCATTAATTATAATTTGGTGCAAATAAGTAGGCACACACTGTATTATGTAAATTATTCTGAGAAGGATAGGGAGCTTAGGGGATTCAATGGAACTAACATGGTACTAAGATTACATTTTTATGTAGAAAGAGATAAATCTTTGATGACAACAATTGCACTAACTCTATGCACACTTATTTAAAAATTAATGTCTCTAATTGTTAGATGCAAGTTATTCTCACACAGTCTGAATTAACCTGCGAAATGGGCTCATATCAAAAAAGCAAAACTACTACAATCAGAACACTGAAGTCTAGTTAACAGCAAATGACTCACATTTCTTTTTAATTATATATAATGTCCACCCAACATATCTGCAGTGCCTGTGATAACTAAAGAGAATAGTGCCCTGGATGGCAGTGCTGGAGTAAAGGTGATGGGACCCAGCCTCAAATCATGGAATATTAGTGTTTATCCAGTTCAAATTCTGTGCACTGCACAGCTGGGAAAACGGAATTCTCACACTGGGGAAGCAGCAGATGTGTGGCTCTGAAGTCTCGTGAAGGTGGCCACAGTGCTTCACTGGCTCATATTTTATTCCCACTTTATAGCACAGCGTCTGATACATGGTAGGTGTTCTACAAATATTTTGAGTGGGTTGTTGAATGAAAAAAAAAAAGAATGAATGAATGAATGGGAGAGAGGCATTGGCAGAACTAGGATAGGCTATATTTTCAGGAATAGAAGTTAGTCAGCATTCAGAAAATTAGGTTGATAACTTGTTCTGTTACCACAAGCCCCTCACAAATGTTCTTGTTTGGGGCCCCAGTCATTAAAAAGACAGTATCAGGTGCCTACAAAGCTGATACACCATGGGGCACTTTGAAGCAATTTCAATTTCCTTTTAATGTATCTGTTTGCTTATCAGTAGAGTTACAGCTGTTTGAAGAGACTTTGTGAACTCTACCCTGTGACACTCACCTTACTGAACTGCACCACACACAATACTATTCACGTCTGCATTATAGCCTCAGGCCCCGGCGATGGGCAGACACTTGTCTCCACCCCACCCCCAGCAAGTTGAGCACTCACTAGCAGGTACTGAGAGCAAAAATAGTGCTCATTCTAAAGGCAGTTTTCAGAAATGAAGAGGAGCAGGAGAGGGAGGCAAGTGAGAGCATGAAAGCTGTGAACACTTAAAACTGCTTGATGGAAGGAGAAAATCTGTTAGGTTTGTTATAATTAGAGCAGCATATGTAGGTCTCAAAGGAATATACGGGCAACTGTAAAATACAGTTTTAAGTACAGGGTACAAGGAAGAAGTCAACAGCAGGTGTTGGTGGGTAAGCAAGTCAAATTTAGGTGAAAGAAGAGCAGGCATGCTTCATTACAGAATCTTGGAAGCCATTCCCTGCAGATTTAAGTGGGTAATTGAGGGTGACATTTAAAGTGTCAGGAGACAGTCTGGGAAATAGCTTCTGTATTCCACACAGTCAGGTTCAAGTACAAGGGAGGTCTTTGTAAACAGAGTTCATGGCAGTCTTTTGTGATAGAGGAGGGGTCACTAGGACTGCTTAGGGACCCAGGTAAACTTCCAGCCTCCCTTCTCATCTCGACGAACAAAGGCTTGTCCGTGGTGGAAGGAATGAGTTTTCACATTACAGTGAGGGCTCAGGGATGTGGAAAAGGCCATCTCTGTTTTATTGGGTGACACATCAGAAGTATAGTGAGGAAGAGTTGGCAGCCCTCCTGGGGGATTTGAAAGTTGAGAAAGGAAGTGAAAATCTTCCCTGCGGCTGGCAGTGCTGTGGGAAGGGGTTGTTCTCTCACCTCCGTAGTCAATTGGCATATCCTCTGTGGGGGCGTTTCCATAATCAACTGCATTCTCTACAAACTGGGGAAATGCACTGGTGATTCTCCTGGGATGCGGGGAGAGGGCACTGTAGTTAGCTGATAAGGTGTCATCAATGGTGTTGAGGTCTTTCAACCCAAGTGTTTGAAGGACCCAGGGGTCCACTGGGGGGGCAGGTTGTTCTTCACAGTTAGCAAACTCACTAGAGAGGTTTCTCTTGGCATTTTTGCGATAGGGGATCTCAAGAGGAAAATATCTTTGCTCTTTGGGTTTCCTCTTCGCCTTTCTGAATTTTCCACATGCTCTGGAGAAATCATCTGATGAAAGCAATTTCTAGGGAAGTAGCATTTGAAAATATACAGAGTCAGGTCATGAAGCAAGATCATCTTCTTTACTGTTGTCCAATTACACCTACTTCAAACAGTAACTAGTCACTTAAGTCCTTAGAAAACTTGATTAAACTTCTATTTTCACACACACACACACACACACACACACACACACATGAACTGATTAGATTACTGTTTCTAAATTTAAATCTATTATGAGAATTTACTACTTAGAAATCCAATTTATATATTTTTACTAGTCATTTAAAAGTTAAAAGAAATAAATGATGTATTTAAAATTTTAATCCAGGGAAGGAATGACTGTTATTATAAGGGAAATAATAGCAATTATGTATTAGACAGAGGCTACATGCCATGATGTCATTTTATTTACACACTATTAAAATCTCCTTTAATGGAGAGAAACTTATGGACACAGTCCACAATGCAGGGAAAGCCGGCGGAGGGAGCGGGTTGGGTGGAGGGAGGCGAAGCTGGGGGAAATGGGGGACATCTCTAATAGTGTCAACAATACAAAAATTGGAACTGAGGAACAGGCATACTAGTGACTTCCTAAAAGTCATTCAGCCTAGATTTACATCTAAACCATCTGACACTAGACAGAACCAGGGAAGGGGCTTGGAGGCTGGGTGAAAAAGGCACAAGAGTTAAGATAGATAGATAGATAGATAGATAGATAGATAGATAGATAGATAACATACGGACACAGGAAATAAATAAAAAAATGTTTCTTGGTTTTAAAGTGATAAAATAGTCCAATAACGTATCTTTCACAATCAAATAATTATAAAATAACACATAAGTTTAAATGTTGGTGTTTTTTTCCTCAAGGAGAATTAAAATTAGTTGGAATCACTGTCATAAAGGTAAAGAAAAGAAAAAAGATACACCATGTGACACTGTTTCCTCTTATTTCATTAACTTCCATAGTGCTCCCATGTGGTATGTATTACATTATTCTACATCTTGCAAAATTAAGAACAAGAGAGGAAAAACTGCCTAATTAACATTACTTAGTAATTTAATAACTGTTCTTTTTAAGGGCCCATGATAATAATGAGGAGAGGTGCTTCCTTTTTAAACAAAGTCAACTGAATTGTAAAGGAATTAAAAGTAGTGTACTCTTTCTCTCTGTACTGTTATGCTCAGTAAGAGTAGGAAGAAGCATCATCAATTTGCATTAAATAATATCAAATCATGCGACTTTTCTAGAGAAGTGAGGTAAAGATTGACAGAAGCAATAATGGTAACCGAATGGCAAAAAGATAACAATAATTACAAAACCCGGAGGAATGAAGAAGAGCAAAACTGGGCCATGGGCAAACTATTTACCTTTGAATCAGAGTAATTCATTTTAAAAGTGTAGGGAGGGGGGAAAGTTCATTAATTAGCAATATCTAATTGTCAGTCAAGAGATCTGGGCTCCAGTCATAGTCGTGACATTTCAGAGCTGGAAAGATTCTTAGATCTTTTAGCCCCTTCATTTACAGATGAAGGCAACTGAGGCCTAAGTGAGAGTGATCCACCAAAAGTCAAACGTGTGCTTAAAGGAGCCAGCTCTCTCTGATGTGATTCCCTATCCAATGTTCCTTTCATATAACTCTGTCTTTTGATTAACTTCTGCTGTTTCAGCAAGTCCCTTGGCTGGTTTTTGATTCTTAGACAACTTCTTTTGTAATATATGACTAAAATCTGCAATCTAGTTGGTTCCAGGAAATGATACCTACAAATGTTCCCAAGCCTTGGCTGGGTGGTTCAGTTGGTCAGAGCATAATCCCATACACCAGAAGGTTGGGGGTTAGATCCCTGGTCAGGGTACAAACCTAGGTCGTGGGTTCAATACCCAGTTGGGACGTGTACAGGAGGCAGCCAATCCATGTTTATTTCCCTCTCATATCAATGTTCTCTCTCTCTCTCTCGCTCTCTCTCTCTCTCCCCCTCCCTCTCCCCATTCCTCTCTCTCTAAAATCAATAAATGTATCCTCAGGTGAAGATTAAAAATATTCTTTGGAAAGTGCTATATTTTTAGAAAATTTCATCCAACCTATAAATGCATTTGAAGGCATGCTGTTTAGCACACTTCCTACATTTAATCAAGGAGTTTTACCCAAATGGTCTCCTTTCACAAATCACCAACCACTCTGTCTTTATAAAGGGGAGAGTTACATACCTTGGTTTTTTCCTCAAGACATTTCACCAAAGCAGAACTCAGGTATTGTCTGAGGTGATTATTCTCTTCATGTAACCTAGCAAGTTCTTCTTCCTTCTGCACCAGAGTATCTTGTAGCTGCAAAAAGTGGACAATGGTGAGGGCTGCTCCACTATGTTGACTTTGTAACCTTATAATAATGTCACTGATCCATAACCCGCTTAAAGCTGATTATTATTTTGTTTGTTTTAAGAACTCTACCTTGGGGAGCCCTCATCCTCAGAGGCCTAAATTCAATCTATACCCACCTACCACATGATTGTTCAGTTTTGCGCACTGAATTTTTTGTTCATTGCAAAATGTTTGACGAGATTATATGACTTTGAAATTGTAACCGCAAGGGAAGGTATGTAGGAAAATGAGCTGCAAGCAACTGTTTAAACACAGAAAAGGGTGTTTAGAATAGTTTTGCTCCTTGTACCTTTAAAAAAAAAGCAAGAAGAAAAGAAGGTGAGTTGGTTTGCCTCAACCTCAAATCAATCTGCTTGTGTGTCCACTTCATTAAATCACTGTCTCAGGAACAGCCACAAACAAAATACAAAATATGAATCAACCTTTGTAAAACTTATCATCATTCCTTCTCCAAGTGATGAGCCATGTTTGTGACTTAAACATATTATCACATTCATTATATCATTTGATCTTTCCAACAGTTCTCAGAGGAAGGCAGCAACAAATATTCCAACTTCATAGATAAGGAAAAAAGGATTCAAGAGGTCATACAACTAAGGAAAGGTGCAGAGCCAGGGCCTGACTTCCAGCCCTCCTAAAGGGTTTTTTGGTGGTGGTTGCTTTCGGGGTATGTGTTTGCGGGGGGATTGTTTGTTTTTTCTTTGGTATTATCACCTAACTTTTATCACTCTGTGGACATATATCCACTTGGGTCCTAAACTGAAAGTCAGTGTATGAATTTATGGTACCACGAAAAAGCAGCAGTGCCACACTGAGGGACAACAGTAAGAATGGCCGGCACAGACCATGCCCAGTCCCAGAGTTCTGACCCTGTGTACGTACCTGCTTGTTTCTGTAGAGCTGAGAGGAAAGCTGAGCCTCTTCCCACGAACAAGAGTTAGGAAAGGCAAAATTTGAGTCACTAGATGATTCTATGTGGAAACACCAAATGGGTAACTGAGAAAATACGCTTGCAGTTTTTGTACGATAAACAACTCACCAAAGGATTTCAGAAATATTAAAAGTTTCAATTACTCTTCCAAAAATAGCTATTGCCTCCACATATGAAAACAAAATATTTAAAGCTTTATGAAAAGGGCATCATGCTATAAAAGATAAATATTTATAGACTATATGCCGGAGTGGCTACAAGGGTCAATTTTTAAGAGCTAACAAGTTCCTCCCTAATATTTGTATCTCTGCTGGCTAAATTTACAAAGACTTTCCCATCTGCATTACTAATTCATTCAAATAGTTATTGATCCTCCCCCTGGGCATAATGTAATTGTACTATATTTTAAATTTTTTATCTTTTTTCCTAAACCTTAGTGCTTGAAAATGTAGTATTTGGTTCTAGAATCAAATTCTACTTTTGATGCTACCATCTTCCACTAATGAAAATCTCTGCCTGTCTGCCTGTCCATTAAGTCTGGTGGGCAATATTTATTCAGAATTGTGTGTGGTAGCAATTTCTACCTTAAAATAATTTCGACCTTGCTTTTCTGAAGACATTGGTGAAATATCAGAACTGTAACTCAAACCCATACATTTCAAATATCATTCTTTATAGGTTTTTCATGCTTTTTCAAAAAAATATTTTAAAAAAATTTGCCAGCTAGCCATGCTTGGGCATACTGAATTGGCTAACTTATCTCTACTTTTCCTCAACTAGTACAATTGTGACTCTTGCCTTCCTCTACTTAAACTGATATACCATTTTTAACTAAAGTAGAACAATGAATAAGGAGACAAGAATAAAATTTTATACATTGCTTGATTTCATATTCTTGGGCATTCTATTTCTTTATTGCTTGTGGTAGAAAGCTAAAACTAGCAACTCTATTCCTGATATATATATATTTTTCAATAGTTTGGGGCTTTTGTGTTCTTTCTCAAATTCAAATTATGTGGCAGAATCAACAGTACAGATATTTAATTCTGAAGTTGTGAAGGATTCTTTCATAAACTTGAATGTTACTAAAGAAATTTCTTCAATATGTATAAATACTGCTTACTAAGCCCCAGGTCAAAATTAATATGTAATTTTTCATCAATGTTATACTTCCCTTCAAAATTGAAGTCCTCTTTGGACAAAAAGGAATTACTTTTTTTTACTTACAAGACACTGTTTATAGAACTTCCTCTATGAAACAAAATATTAAGTTACTATTTCTCCTTGTTTCTCTCTCATACCCAGGGAAACTTTCCTGAATTCCAAAAGAAATGCTCCAACTGGTATCTTGACTCAAAAAACATCCCACCCGTATTGCCTATGAAACTGTGTCCTAGACCCAAACTCCCTCAGTGAGTTGGAAATCTCTAAAAACTGAAAAGTGCAGGGAAAAATACAAATTGTCCAGTAGGCAAGGGAAAGCTAGTTTTCACTATTTGGCAAGTATAAAATAATAGGTTATTTAGCTTGGAAGATGCAGGGGTCTTTGGGCTTTCTTAAACTTTCCATATCATCCCTTCTTCTACAGGCTTCTGACCCATGATGCTTTGCAACTGTGGGTTGCAGAGGGCTTCAGAGCTATCTGTAAAGCAGAAGAGCAGGACTTACCCTGTGCCTGTGGTGCTTGTTGGGGCTCTCTGTTGTCCAGGAGACCAGCAGCCCAGAAAGAGACCCAAGTATCCGTGGAAACGTCAACACCAGATTCTGACGTTGTAGTGGAATACGGGCAATTATAGCTCTGGCCTCCTACAAAGTACTGGTCTTGGCAAGGCAGAACGGTGTTCTGTGAAAATCAGTATGAGGGGTAGGGGGTTCCCAGGAGATAGGGTGATGGGGATTTGGAGAGAGGAGAGGGTGGGAAAAAGATGCCAAAATTATGTGCACTAAATCAAACACAGTAAAGGTGTTAAGTATAGATCCCAGGTTAGTTTTGAGTGGTCAAAATGTAAGTGCTAGAGGGGGGTCATCTCTTTGGTTTACCCAATACTTTCCTAAGGCCTCAACAAAGAACAGGCTAGTATTGGATGGACCAAATTTGTACATATCCAGGAATATTCTCTGTTGCCTTGTCTGAGTCATCTGACAGGCTACCCAGGATCTAAGTAAAAGGAATTCTACTTCATGATTCAAAGACCTAAGAGCTATTTGATTCTTTCTAGCAAATATCTTAAATATATTTTCAGTAGCCTCAAAAAACAAAGAATACTAAAACTGAAATAAATGGAACAATAAAATATAATCTAACCTCCTTATTTTAGTTTCTTTCTGAATTATAAACATGCCCCATTTGTCTCTTTTTCTTTCCTCTGGCTTTAAATGCTGCTGGATCCTCTGGTGAACTGAAGGGTTTGAGATAAATACATAGATATTTTCCAGAGATAACTAAGTGTATATTGTTCCTGACTCCTAACTAAACGCAGGAGCATAATGTCATTCAAAGAAACATAGAATCAACACTGAAAAAAATGAGCAGAGACAGCAAGCTCTCAGTCTCTCCATCACTAGGTCTCAATGCCCTTCCAAAGTTATCTTGCCACTCCTAACTTCCTGGCACACATTCTCCACTATGTTCTGAGCCAGTGAACAGCCTCCTGCTCCCGGCTCCTCAAACACAATCTTTCCAAATGTCCAGGCAGGGGCAGGTATGCAGCAGCCTTCCTGGGTTAATTTGTACAAAAACTCATTTCTAAACATTTGTCAATGTTTAATCAGGTAAAAGCCATTCATTTCAACAGAACCCAGCTTTGGACAAATTCTTTTTGATCACTCTAAGTCTTTTGTTGACTAGAGGACTTTCTTGGGCATAACATAAACAGAGAGAAAACAAGTAAGAAAACAGAAGTAAAAAAAGAAAAGAAATTACACTTTGTTAATGTTCCCGGTAAATTAAATTTTGAAAGAGTCCCATTTTGAAGCAAATCCAGCTTGGGCAGTGCAGACCGAAGAAATTCAGCCAAAAGTTTATCAAGTGCTATTTTCTTTTATTCTAAAAGCATGTTTGCAGGCTCCTTCCCTGGGGTCATTACTGGAATTAGAGTTGAGCTATTATGCAATTGACACCTGAGAAGAAAATAAACCCCAAATAGCCCTAGACTAGGTCAGGTCCAAGTGTTTGCAAATATGTGCAAAATCTAGAGAAAGAGGTGAAGTGAAAAGTAAGTGCAGGTGTACAGGGAGAAATGTTGGGAAAAAGTATAAAGAGTAGAAATAACAGAGAGAAGGAGAGTAGAAATAAGAGAGAAAGAGAGAGATCAGTAGAATATAGGGTAGAAGAAGAGGGAAAAATGGTTAACAGAGTAGACCTGCCTTGACAGGTAGCAGAGAAACTTGGTAGCAGAGAAATCTTGCTTCCAAGGTGGAAGAAAAAAAATGCAAAGCTTACTGGCTCTCAGCACCCTGAGATTTCTCCAGTGAACTAGCAAACACCAGCTCCTCACTTACCATCTTGCAGTGGAAGAAGGCGCTGCAGAAACTGAACCCAATCTTAATTTTTCGGTAAAGCTGGTGGGAGTTTTAAATGGGACTGAGGGGAGGAGCTAGGAGAGGCGAGTTCTAGTCTTCAGGAGCTGCGGGTGACGCGGGGGTCTCCCAGTGAGCGCCGCCCTCTGATTTGATGCGAAGCTGTCAAACTGGTGACGTGGGTGAGGGAGCGTCCAGCCAAAGCCAAAATCACAAGCGCTCACAGAGACCACAGTGCCTGGACCTGAAACCTGGTTCAGGGTCGGGTGCGCAGTTGTACTTCAAAACCTGCGCCTGTGCCGGCTCGCTGCCCGCCAGCGAGGAGTCAGGGGTGGCGGTGGCCGCGTCGCCCGGGCCCCACAGGGGGAACACCGGCTCTCCACGTCCCCCCTGCAACCCCACTCAATGCAAGAGGCTGGGCAGGGCGGGGCAGACTAGTCGGCAGGTGCTGTGGAGCGGGGTCAGCCCACATCTCAGAGATCCGAGCAGCACTTGGTGCAGATATACAACAGGCCACAGATTAATACTGTTCCTGTGTATTTTCCCAGCCACGTGATAAATATCAACTTCATGTATGACATTGTGAGTTGATTGGCTTTCCCCCCCTTCTGTTTAATGTCTCACTTCTCCCAACTGCTACAGTGGGTGTTCCATGTAGAAGTGATCGATCTCTATTCTATCCAGTAAGCTTCAGAGAACAGAGGTTTCTGCCTGTTTTTGTTAAGTGCCTGGAACACTTTTTAGTGTGTGATGGGGTGCTCAATGAAGAATGAATTAAGTTACAAATTAAGAATCTAAAGTGCCTGTCTTTGTGTTGGCTTTATCTTTACAACCCCTAGTATATAAATAAATTATTACAATTAAGAAAAATTATTGTGTTTATGCTTCTCAAAGTGTTTGATTCCCACCATCTTCTCTTGCATTTCATTCTCATGATTCCTGTGATTTTATAAATGGAGGAGTAAGAGGAGTAAAATCATCTTTAAAACCATTCATCCACCACTAATAGCCAACTTATTTTAAGCGACAATAGCCGAAGAGGTAGGCACTTTTATCATCTCTGGTTTAAAGGCTGGCAAATGATGCACTGAAGTTAAGAAGCTTGCCTAGCCTTTACACAACTAGGTAGTGGCAGACTTAGGATTTGACCCTCTGGCTCTATCATCCATGCTTCTAACTACTGTAATTTTTTTTTACTCTCTTTAACTTCATTCTACTGCCATTTATGCACTGGGCATTTTTATGCACTGAATTGGGCTTCCCCAGAATTTATATGTTGAATCTCTAACCCTCGATGTTACTATCTTTGGAGTCAGGGCCTCTAAAGTGGTAAAGAAGGTTAAGATGTTGGAACAATGGTGCTCTAAGCTAGCAAGACCGGTGTCCTTAAAAGAAGAGAGAGAGACACCAGGGATGGCATGCACAGAGAAAAGGCCAGGCGAGGACACAGCCAGAAGGTGGCTGTTTGCAAGTCAAGGAGAGAGGCCTTAGGAGAAACTGAAAACTCAGCTGACATCCTGATCTTGGACTTCTAGCCTCCAGAACAGTGACAAAATACATCTCTGTTGTTTAAGTCCCCAATCTGTGGTTCTTGTTATAGAAGCCCTAGCAAAATAATACAGGCATGGTGTAGGAATGGAGAAAACTTCTGATTCTGGCTTGCATCATCTTTTCTCTAAACCAGTTTTGACCTTTATTTATTCTTCCTTGCCTTGTACTTATCCATAGCACTTAGCAGTGAATCGCACACAGCATCGCACACAGCAGATGCTCATTAAGTGCTCTCTTTACAAAATTAAGAAAGGAATTGAAGAGGAAGAAGGGGAAGGTGCTAGACTTTATAGAGTCCTTTTCTCTTGTTCTAATACTGTTTATTCGCAAGCATTTTAAAGTGGACAGTGCCAGGTTTGGAGATGACTGGCTGGAAGACACTGGGTTACTGGACATGAGCGGTCCCCTCTCTGCTCTCACTGCACAAGGAGCAATGTGACTCTGAGATGATGGGGGGAAACAAATCAAAACCGGCTTAGGTAGTAAGAATCAGTGATCTTGTTTGGGGCAAAGAAAACCCTAATTCGCCAGTTTTGTGAAGAGCACTACTGGCAGATAAAGGAAGATTGAATTGTTTTTTTCTGTATGAAAAAGGTCATAAATGAGACGTGAGCTTCTGGAAGATATTATTTTCTGACTCTAAAAATGATTCAAAATGGGCTACTATGAAAACATGGTGTAAAGATAAAGGGCATAGGCTTTGGATTCAAATATACCTGGGTTGAAATTCCAGCTCCATGCTCTGAAACTGAATCACCTGACGCTAAATTGTCATGTTCTCTAAGTCCTCAGTTAGTTCCTCTGGTAAATTAAGAAAGAAACACCAATGTAAAAGGTTAAAAAACTGACCACCAATCCTAATTCACTGCCTACATTATGAATAGTAGCTATTATCATTGTTTGGTGTGGAGGACATTGCCTTTTGAACCTATGTGCTGCTGTGCCTCGCTTATTAAAAATAACAGAAAATAAAGGCTACATTTAAAAAACAGGGTTTTTTTGAGAGCTAAAATATTTTTAAAGTATTTGATGGGTTTTAAACATAACAATGTTTCATCAGTCATTAACTACTTAAGTGGAAGTGGGAATATTGATGGTGGCAGAGAATCCCTTAAACAGTGAAGAGCTATTGACAGTTGAACATAAATCTGAAGATAAAGGTTTCCTAAAATCATAAACTGATGGAAATTTTTCCAAATTCTTAAGGTTGGATTTAAGCACTTCTTTTTATTTCAGATCTACTGCTTAGGTATGTCTTACTTTTTCCAGTTGGTTGTTTGATGATTTTTTTTTCAATGAGTGAAGTAAGCAATAATATGAAATCTTTTAGGGTTTTTCATTCATATTTTTGAAAGAAAATGTACAACTTCCTTAGTGATTGTAACTGATGTAGATTTTTTAATCTATGAATAATAAGATCAGTTTAAAACTGCCTTTTGTGTTGTGGCTGAAGTGATGGCGTTAGAGGGGAGGTGGCTAATAACAGCCCAATTGTTGAGTCCAGGCACTGCCTCCTGCCAGGGCAGAGATACAACAAAATAGGAAGTAATTTGACCTGCACACAAACCAAGCCGGCAGACAGAAAAGAGTAGAGTCTGATCAGAGGTGGGCCAAAGAGATAAATACTTTGGCATATGGAATGTTCTTTTATTTCACCCCTGGAGGACACATTATTCAATTACCTCATTAGTGAATTCAGTAGCATGTATAATAAAAGAACAATTTTAAATTCTCCTTACAAGCATAGCTGTTTCCTATAGCTATAACAGCTGAATCTCCAGGCAATAAAAAGATAGTATTTCTGCTTTCACATGTACGTAAAGAAAAGCGTAACCCTTAGAGAAAATTCAGTGCAGTAATAATTTACTTTGGGAGATTTAACATTTGCATATTTTATTTAGCATAGCCGCAGAACCATGACACTTTTAGTTTGTAAAGGCATAGCTTTGAATTTCACCTCACCGGAATGATGTGCAGAAATCAGTCATGTTTCTATGAACAGAGTCTTGCCTGATCCCCAACAGCTACCTGTCAGAATAGCTTCTAGCAACCATCGCATATGCAATAACTTCTGCCATGGAGAAAAGCCATTTGTGCATGAACAAAAGGTGTGCAGAAGAAACTCAACTGTTAATTCTGGCAACAAAAATTTTCAAAAAAAGTTTGAGAACGTGATATCACGTTGTTAGACAGAAAAGAGAAAGCCCTTGGATAAATTAAAGAGTAATATGATCAATTCAATCCTGACTCCAAATAGCACTATATAGAGGAGTGTGTGGGGGAGGGAGGAGAATGGGGATTTATGACCCTATTTTATTGGATGTTTGAGCCAGAATTTATTTTAATAGCTTTTTTAAGTGACTGCCTAATTTTTGAATTATATTTGCATTACATCAAAGAAAATTATATATGATTGTGTTATTCACAAATTGAAGATTCTCAGGTATAACGGTATATTTTTCAAATATCAAAAATCTCCTTCTTATTGAGGGATAACTGGCAAATTGATGTAGATCTGTATTTGTTACACAAAGTGAGGCAAAACCTGCTGTGCACTCTGTAGCCTTATTTTGTGGATTTTATCATCATAGAGCACTCAAAAATAATGTTTCTGGGCAAGCTGGAATAAATAGCTGGAGCTTATCATGGCGTTGACAGGCATGAGAGTTCCCACTTCTCCCGGGGCTCATCAGGGCCCTAACTCATTGGGATGTGGTGCACTGGTTGGGAAACTCTGCTCTGTGATAACCTGCATGACCAAGTTGAGATAAAGTAATCTCAACTCTGCTATAAAATACATACAAAACAGTGAAATTAACTTGGCATTACCACAAAAGTTAGAGATGTGGAATCCCAAACAAAACAAAATAAATACAACTCTCCTCCCTGTTACTTTACTCCAACCACAATAGAAAATATTTAAAATAGTAAGTTATTAATGATAACCACACTTCAGAAATATAATAGTTCAATTATAATTTGAAATGGGATGAATTTCTGCCTCAGAAATCCAAGCATCTTCATAAAGGGGGCTCCAGTGCATTCATTGCTCCTGAGATTGCCTTTAAGGACTTTTGATAGCTTGGTGGATGGATTGCTGATTAGACATTAAAGATCTGAAAAGTGAATTGTCACTGACCATGGCATCTAATTTTATCCTGAGGATAATGGAAATAAAGACATCACTGTAGTCTCTTTGAAAAGTTTAGCCCATCATGTAACAGCAAAACAGGACAAATGAAACCTGCTTCCTTCTAACCCTGCAATGATCAGAGAACCTGCAATATTGTGATCTCTTTCATGAAAGAAAAAGACAAAGAAATATATTTCAATATAAAATGTTAAACTACAGTGAGGTGGTAATTCCATATTTTTGTAATCCACAAAATGTTGACTGAATTCTTATTAATCCAATAATTTGTGCTAAAATTGCCTTGTCATCAAACCAATGACTTACTTGAAAATTGTAACAATGAGATTTGAATGTTTCTAATCACACTCTGTTTTCTGCATCTGTTTTTCATAAAATGTGAGCATAATGCCAACCTCTAGCTGGTAGAAACATTTATACATTCAAAACCAATATGATAAAAATACAGATTTATAACTTCTATGATATTAACAATGTTGAATGACACATGAGCAGAAGCATTAGAATTTGAATAAAGTATTTTACCACAACAGCAATACAGTAAAATTCCAAAATCCTCTATAAATGTAGCAAAAGAAGGCTATGTTGAAAACAGTGCAGATAATTTTTTTTCCTTTATCCAACCAGAAGCCTTACTGCTGTCACCTCTGGAATGGCAGTATTAGCACTGTGTGACAAAATCATGGCCCATGATCTTCAAACACACAAATAAATTTCTATGGCTTTGCACCAAAAGTTGAGCAAGTGAATTGACTGAACTCTATGAGAAGTGGTTTTATTATTTTAGAACACAATTGGTAAAAGTCGAGTATCATATTGCAGAACTTGCATATTTTCAAAATTTTTATCAGCAAGTATTGTGTATTCTTTAGTATCTATCTAGATGTGTGTAAATGCATGTGTTTATATATTTGCATATATACATATGCATATATCAGGAGGAATTCTGAAAGCCCTCTGCCTTGAAATACTTATACTAGAAACATAAAGATGTTGGGAAACAAAGACTTTGTCTCCACTCCTCATTTTTCTATAAAGGAGCAACTGTTAGCCAAGAGAACAGAATTTCTTGATTGGTGAAATTTCAAAAAAGGAGGAAAAAACCAAACATTTTCCCTACATTAATGTCAGCATACATTAGACCTACTTTCTCTGCTTTTCCTGAAGGTAAAAGGGAAGCCTTCAGAGAAGCCACCGTCCCAGTTAGAGCTGTGTGCGGCTGTATCTGTGTCCCCTGTGACAGGGCAACTAAGTCTCTGTTATCCAACAATGCATATTGGGAAGCCTATTAAAACTACAGATAAGACACGCTTGCAAATCAAGCTTTTTTTAAAAAAGTGATAAAGGTAACCATTTCCATGTATCTGTTTTTGTGTCTACTACTTATTTCTAATATCAGAAGAGAAAGAACTATTATTTATTGCCATGTGCAATAAATATCATTTATTTTATTGTTAAAAATCATTTATGCTTTGCATTAAAACATAAGTAATTGGGAAATATAAATATATATATGAAATTCAGTTATATGCAAATATATTTCTAGAACTTTAAAATATCCATATTGTCTAAGTCAGCAAAAGAAATAAGTTTATGTAAATAATAAAACAATAAAAACGATGTACAACTTTGTTCACTATATTAGTGTAACAAATGTGTAAAAACTTTCTAAACATCTAATAGTAAGAGAATCTTTCAATAACTTATACTATGTTCTTGGTATGAATTGCATAGCCATAGAAAATCGTTTTAGAAAAAATTAAACACATGGACAAACAACATCATGTTAACTATTTTGAAGTGCATGAAAGTATATTCACACAAGTGAAAAAACAAGAGGAAAATATACTAACATATTAATGTTGTTCATCATTTTGTTTGAGAAGTGTTGTGATTACGATTCTATCTTTGCCTTCCTATATGCTCCCAAACTTTTACAAGGAACATGTTTTGGTTTTATAACCAGAAAAAAAAATATCAAAATATACATGAAATCATACATATGATCAGAGTGATATTTTGTATAGAATAACATCACATTTAAAATTAAAGCAACAGACAGTAGTGATAGATGTCTGTGTGTATATTGATTTTAGAAGTATTCCTGTTTTTATTTTATGCAAATATGCAGGGTAAAGGGTGAGGTGGGGGAAAATGCTTTATTTCTTTCCTCCATACAAATTTAAAATTTTTTTAAATTGCACAAATCTACAGAGAGGAGGAAGAATACTTTACAACAAAATAGCCACTTTTAAAAAATACTGCATTATTCCAAAAATACCAATCACTACAAAGACTTAGTGGAGCATTGACACCAAGATCGTAAAATACAAGATTTGGGTCTTTTTTATATAGAAGAAGAAAATTAAATAGTTTATGATTAATAGTATTCAAACTAAAAGTAGTGAAAAGCTTAAATAGAATAGTGTCAGGAGGTAGAATAAACAAGTTGTGAGATTTCAGTTTAAAAACATATTTCTGACACTCGGTACCATGTAAATATAGAACAGCTACTGCCTGAGTAGTGAGGTTTTGATCACTAGAAGGATTCACGGAGCCTAGATTACCAGTAACCTCAGATATCTTGCATTTCATTCACACACCGGTAGTACTAAAATATCTTCCTTAAAATTATTTCTAATGATAGTAACTCACAATTAAAAGTCATTTTGACTTAGAAGTCTGTGTTTGCAAGTAATTCCCATGCATGTTTTTAAAGGGACAGAGAACTTATTGCTCTTTCCCATATGGGAAGAGTTTTGTTGAGATTTGGAACTTACATTGGGACAAAGGTTGTCCTGGAAGACGGAAAGAGGCAGCAGTGGGTGAGAATGTTGATGACTGAGTAGGATCACCACTTTTCCCCATTCCTATAGCACCTTTTCCTTCATTCTCAGTGTCAATAGGTCATTAGAACTGGGCATTGTAAATAGCAGAAGCACATTTAGTAGGAGGATATACTCGGTGCAGCCCAGGTCCTAAGAGCTTAAGTCTTAAAGAAAATGAAAGGGAATTTGGCTGCAGGACTTTTGCAAGTCATCTTATACTCAGCTTTAACTTATCAGGATTCAAAGGAAAGTTAAAGGTCACCAAGTTTGGGTTAATAAATTATATCAGTTTCATGTATACAATTCTATAATACATTACCTGTATGTTATACTGTGTTCACCATCCAAAGTCAAGTCTCCTTTCATCACCACTTATCCTCCCTTTACTCTCTTCTACCTCCTCCCAACCCCCCTTCCCTCTGATACTCACCATACTGTTGTCTGTCTATGAGGGTTCATTTTGGTTTAATCCTTTTACTTTTTTCACCCAGTCCCCCAAGCCTGCTGTCAATCTGTTCTCTGTATGTATGAGTCTGTTTCTATTCTGTTTGTTTATTTTATTCTTAAATCACACATATAAATGAAATCATATGGAATTATTTCTCTGACTGAGTTATTTTACTTAGCATAATACTTTCCAGGTCCATCCATGCTGTCACAAAATATAAGATTTCCTTCTTTTTTACACCTGAGTAATATTCCATGGTACAAATGTACCACAGCTTTGCTTACCCACTCATCTACTGATGGGTGCTTGAGTAATTCCAAATCTTGGCTGTTGTAAATAACACTGCAATGAAACACAGGGGTGCAGATATTCTTTCAAATTGGTGTTCTGGGTTTCTTCAGATAGCTTCCGAGAAGTGGAATCACTGGGTTATAGGACAGTGCCATTTTTAATTTTTTGAGGAGCCCCCATACTGTTTTCCATAATGGCTGCACTGATCTGCATTCTTACTACAGAGCACATCCTTACCAATACTTGATATGTGTTGTTTATGGATGACAGTCATCATGAAAGATGTGAGGGGGATATATCCCTGTGGTTTCAATTTGCATCTCTCTGATGAGTAGTGATGTTGAGCATTTTTTCATGTCTGTGTGTCATCTTTGGAAAAGTAACCAGTGTCACTCTAATAAATTCAATAAAAATAAATAAAATAAAGGTCACCAACTTGAACTTTCTTACATTGATGCTTTGATTATGCTTGTGGGAACTTTGGATTTTGGGCAGATGAGGATTTCCAGGAAACGAGAAAATACACAGGTAAGGTGGATGACAAATCTTGCATAGAAATGTCAAATTTAGTAAATAAATAAAAAGAATATAAGGAGAAAATAGGCCCAAAATTGGCCAATCAGAAGAGAATAATGTGAAAACTAGTTCACTGAATCTTTTGTGTTTTTTGAGGCTAATAAACCACAGGTTAAGTATTTCAGTTTTGCTCTTTATAGAACAAAGTTGAGCCTCTCATCCTTTACTCTCCTTCCATTAGCTGTCTTCCTGCTATTCCTTTTGCACAGGAAATATCCATCCATTCTAGTTGAAAGTGTGTGTATGGAACAGAGGAAGTCCTATATATTTGATGACCCTCAAGAAGATATATTTCATACAGTCAGAAGCTAAAACAGAAAATTAAGTAGAAAATTAAAGGGGTGCAGATTTATGTTCAATAGATGAAGGTACTTTTAATAGAGTTGTCAAGAAAGAAATGATTTTTCTTAAGTAGTAGTGGGTTCTCTATCATTGGTCATACTCCATCAAAGGCCAGAAAGCAAAAAGATTATTTAGTGAATGCAGCAGGCATTAATTCAAAAAGTAAGTAAGCTGCTTTTCCATTGTATGCTGCATTATATAAGTACTGGGGCTGATACACTTAACAAAACGGACATACTCTCTGTCTTAATGGCGTTTATAGTCCAGAAGGAAACAGTGCACACATACTTATGTAAATTCAAATGGCAACAAGTGCAATAGAGAAGAAATTACAGTGTGCTGTGAGAGTGTTGAACCCACTGCTCCTAACCTTTTGAACTGGGAGAAGAAAGCAGGCAGCAGAGTCAGGTGTCAAAATATATTTTCCTGAGGAAATGACATTTTAGCAAAGACTTGAAGAAACAGACTGGGTTCTACCAATGGAGAACAAAAGGAAAATATGCCACCGGAAACACAAAGGAGCACATGCAAAGACCCCAAAAACACACATCAGAAAGAGAAAGGGTGGTGAGTAATGGGGATGGAGAGAGAGGTTCAGAACAGTTCATGCAGGCAAAATGCTCTATCCTAAGAGCAGTGGAAAGTTACAGAAGGGCTTAACTAGATGAGTATAGTGAGTTTTGTTTGCAAAGTATTAAATACTGGATAGAATATTGACCTTCCAAATTTGACAGTCTAAACACTTGAGGCATTCTCTTCAAACAGTGGTGCCTTAGGCAATACAGTCCCCCATACTCTTGTGTGCAGAACCAGCCTCCACTTAAAAACAAAACAAAAAATATCTTCTTTCATTGATTCTGTGTCATTTCCAAGTTTTTAGATCTGTGGACCCATAATCTGTAGATCAGAAAGGGGCTTCACACGTTTTCCCACCTGATTTCCTCTCATTTCCTATGACACAGCCAGGTTTATTGCATTGCCAAGGGTCACCTATTATAAAGTGCAAAGCTAGTACCAGAAACTGCTTCTCCAAAGTCCCATCCTATCGATGTCATTCTTTTATAAACAATTATCAACTGTATTAATTCTTCAGTGTTTATTAGGCAGTTGCATTTTAAATATGTGTTATTGGGTTCCTGTGCTTTTATTTTACACTAAAGTAGGACTGTTAAAAAGTTATTCTATTGTCTTTTTTGGTTATTCTGCATATCATTAGAAAAATGTATATAAAATCCTGAAATTAAATTACAGTTTTATTAGCCCTATGGTGCCATTTGCTTAAGCATCATTATTCAGGTTAACATTTATAATATAAAAAGAACCATATTCTTAATATTAGTAGAAATGCTGGCTGCAGGGAGACTTTCTAAACATATACTTAAAGGGGAGAAATTCAAGATACTTTTAGCACAACTGCATTTAAAAAGTCTTATACACAAAGGGAAAGGCATGCAATATATGTAAAGGTTTAGCTTCTTATTGTATTTATAAACACATGTGAATCTTGTCATGCCATCAAAATTGTTATTTTTTTAATATTGTAAGCTTTTCTTATGGTTCTCCAACTGTCCCCCAACCAATTCTGTTCGTTATATCAAAATTACCATGTCCATTGAGAATGTGGTGCAGGCTGCCCCCTTTCCATTGATTGTGTAAATGTAGAGCCTAACCTGTCACCTGCCTGTGGAAAGGTGCAGGGTTTTATGGAACTAAATTTTACTCTTCTGGTCTTGCTTAATGTTCTTGCATTTCTTTCATTTCTCTAGCTTTCCTACTCTTTAATGCCAACTTTATGTATTTTTCCATCCTTTTAAGAAGCCTTAACTATTTATGGGAAATAAGTGGAGGGTAGTAAATAATTAAAGAACATGTACAAGTAAATTAGAAAACTAAAATTATAATAAAAATGTACAGTGAATATGAATACATACAGAAGAAAATAACAAATAGTTACTAACATAACATTCTTAACTTTATGAGGAATTCTAAAGTGTACACTTATATACTTATAAGTGTATTCCCATATATACTTACAGAAATTTTACAAAAGTAATTTTTAAAATGCGTGTCCTTCATTGTTGCTCTTGTGAATCATACTTTTCAAAAATAGACAGAGCAGATTTTCCATTCCCACATGTGCTTTTAAAACCTGCCACTCCCATCACAAGGAGGAGTCCATTTCCCTTCCTCTTTTTTAATTTAATTTATTTTTTATTTTATTTTAATTGTTGTTCAATTACAGTTTTCTGTCTTTTACTCCCATCCCAGCCCACCCCCCAGCCCTCCCCACCTCCCTCCCATTTCCACCCCCTAGTTTTTATACATGTGTCCTTTATACTTGTTCCTGTAAACCCTTCCCCTTTTCCCCTGAAATTCCCTCACCTCTCCATTCTGGTCACTGTCAGCCTGTTCTCTATTTCAGTGTCTTTGGTTATATTTTGCTTGTTTGTTTGTTTTGTTGTTTAGGTTCCTGTTAAAGGTGAGATCATATGGTATTTGTCTTTCACCTCCTGGCTTATTTCGCTTAGCATAATGCTCTCCAGTTCCATTCATGCTGTCTCAAAGGGTATTTCCCTTCCTCTTGAAACTGCATGGAACTCTGTGACTGCCTCAACCAAATGAGCATCATAAGGTGGTATGGCATCTCTCTCTTTGTCTCTGTCTCTGTCTCATATTTCTCAGCTCAACCATGGAATTCAACCACACTGTTGTGAGAATGCCCAGGCCACAAAGAGAGACTATATATCATTGTTTATTAAATATATAAAATATAATGCATAATATCCTAATGGAATATTCAGATTATTTCCATATTTTTGTTTTTATAGGCATTATTATACACTGTTTTCCATGCATATATTCTTATGTAGTGGTGATTTGTTCCTTAGGGACACACATCCAGGAAAGTACTTGCTGGGTCAAAGGCTTTATAATTTTAATAGATGTTGGTAGGTTGCTTCTTTCTAAATTGGCTGCAGTACTTCCTATTTCAACTAGCACCATACAAATTCTTTTATTCGTCCAGAATATGTTTCTCTAATAAGATTTTATATTTTATATTTTATGTTTATTTCATAGATAGATAGATAGATAGATAAACAGATGTAGCTCCATCCTATTCCATCTGCTAATTTCCGAGTCTTTTCACTTCTGTGTGTTTGTGCATCTGTGTGTGCATGCAGTAAATTATTTTTTTCTCTTTACATTTCTAGAGGCCTCAGAACTAAAAAGAAAACTACTGCCTTTTTTTATGCCTTATATCCAGACTCCTTGAAAACTCAAATTTATTTTCATAGATTTTTCTAGAATCTCTTGGGATGGATACAATCATATGAATAGCAAAAAGAAATGAAATGCTTTATTTTCCAATGTGAATACTAGCTTGTTTTCTTTTGCTGTTGTTTTCAGTACTCCTCCAGCCAATATTCAAAACTAATATCAAAAGTAGGTTTCCCTCTCCAGTCTGTGACTTAGATAGAATTACTTTAAATTTGTGCTTTCCTACCACTGCATGTTGTCTAATTTGTATAGTCAAATATTAAATTTAAGTAGCTTCTCTTCACTCTGAATATGTTTGGAAAATAAAATATTAAATTCCTTTTTTATTATCTCTGTTTGTAGATCTTCTGATATTTTCTGTATCACTTTAATATACTTGAAGTACCTGTAATTTAAATACGTAAAATAAATCACATGAGAACCTATTTATTTCTTCCTTGCAAAAATCCACAGATTTTTAATTCAATATGGTAATTATATATTTTGCCAAAAGTCATCTATTTCTTTAGTTTTTAAATGTGTTGCCACATTATACACAACATAAACTTTTTTATTATTCTTTTAGTACCTCCTGGAGTTAAGTCTTATCATCTCTAATCATGTATATTCACCCCATTCTTTTGTCCTTGGTCAAGCTTATGAGGAATTTATCATTTTTATTGGACTTCTATTTAAAAAAAAAAGCCTTTGATTTATGTATCTTTTGTACTGTTTCTGAACTTCAAGTAGAGATTATAAGTGTGTTCACCCCACAAGGTTATTATGGTAAGAATTATATAATACTAACAAAGTGTTTAAATTTACTCATACTTCAAGATAATATATTAAAGGTTCCTATTATAATCATATTTTTATCAATTTCCCATTATTCTAATATGTAGTTCTTCATATATTATTTAGCTACTGTGTTGTTTGTCATACAAAGGTCTATGACTATGTCTTCTTCACATAGTATGACTTTTATTAATATAGGTCACACCATTTTATACCATTTATTGATCAGTGATTTCAATCCTAAAGTCCACTCTCTGAGATAATATTCTTATTCTCCTTCCTCTCTCTGTCTCTCTCTCCCTCAATTACATTTACTTTTTATGCTCATTACTTTTGTGTTCATTCTGACTCTGGTACATAGAATACAGCTGGATATTTTTTAATTCATTATGAGAATATAAATCTTTTCATGGGAAATTATAGTTCATTTCCAATTTATGCAATGATTGATAAAACATTTTATCCTTTATTTTGTTTTGGTTTTATTTATTTGGTTTGCTAATTTTCATTTTAATCCACAATGTGTAAATAATGCCTACCCTTGCTTATCTCTTAGGACCACTAGAACTATGAAAAATATATAATAAATATATTTGTAATACATAAATATAAATATATATCACATAAATATATGATATATATTTTTAATGTCACAAATACCTTAAGGAAATACTAATATAAAATAATTAACATTTTAAAAACTAAAATAAATTTATTCTGTTGTACAGCTGATAAAATCTGCTGTTAGTAAATAACGTGTGTAATTCAGGACAGGTTTCTACACCATTTTTAAGTTACTAGTCTTTATTATTATCTTAGCATTTTAGCACTTTAACTTTAGGAAAGTTAAAGTACAGAGTTTCCATACACATCTTCTCTCCTCACCAAGATTCAACTATTATTAACACTATTAACATCTTGCATTAAGGTAGTACATTTGCTACATTTGATGAGCCAAAATTGTTATTAACTTAGTTCCATAGTTTATATTAGGGTCTACTCTTTGTATTATACATTCTATGGGTTTTGCCAAATACACAATGATATATATCCACCAATACATTATCATATAGAACAGTTTCACTCCTCTAAAAATCCCTTATTCCACATTTTATATCTTTCACTTTAAGTTTTTATATATTTGGTTTACTATTTTTAACTTTTCTCTCTTTTTTTTACTTTTCTCTCTTTGATTTTTGTTCCTTACATGTTTGTGTATTTGATAAAAATATTATTCACTCCATTTATCACACTCTTAATTTGGAAATTGTACCATAGTTTTCATTTTTTAATGGTTACCTTTCCTTTCTCAGTGCTCTTGTCGCAACACATTTCTCTACTACAATTTGATGAAAAAAAAATGATATGAATAATATTGAGTGTATACTGCATGTAAGTTCTAAGCATTAATAATCTATATTAATGTTAGGTTATAGTCAACCATGTATAATAATCTACATGATCTGAGTCCTCACGAAGACCCCATAAGGTAGACATAGTTATCATTTCTAACTACTAAGGAATTGAAACACTTTTCTAATATTACACAGGTAAGAGGTGGGGTCAGGATTTTGAAACCAGGTAGACTGAGTCTAGCCAAAATTGTGAAACTAAATTATGTACTGACGTCCATCAATTCAATTTTTTACCCCAGGAAAACCTTCTGTGTCTTCATACTTTCTTTCCATCGCAATAAGATGATATTTTAAAAATATTTTCCCTTCCTTCTCCTTTCCTCTCTCCTCCTCTTAGGAGACCTTTGTATTCTTTTATACTTTATTTTGCTCACCATCTATTTCTAGATTTTCTTGAAATAATGTAAAATTTTTAGTTCTGGACTATTATTTTACCAGGGATTTTTTTACATAACTAATTAAAATGACAAATATTTTTTCTAGTAAAAAATAAAACTAAGTGTAAAATTTAATGTTGTCCAACCAGTCAGTCACACATGTGTAAACTGGTCCATTTTTGATAACACAGTTTGATATATATAAAGAGTATGTACAGGTTAATGTCAATTTACCTTAATTCCACTTTGAGAACATATTGTAAAGAAATATTCAGAAATAAAGACACAACTTTAAATAAAATGTTTGTCCCAGCATTAATTGTGATACCTAAAATTCAGTCAAGAGCTGAAAAGTTTAAATTAACATGTAACTTTATAAGGAATTCTGCTCAACTTAAAAATAATATACATAATTTAGTCACACTAGAAAAATCTTAAAATATGACATTAAGAAAATATAAATATAGAGGTACACAAACTGATAGGAATTATGTAGCATATATAATATCAAAAGAGTTCTGTTTGAAATTGGGGAAAATCCATAATTTAAAAGTTATTTTTACTTTGGTAAATACCAAAGGTTTTACAATGATTATATAATACTTCAAGATCAGAGTTTCTTCACTTCTTCCCTCTCATTCTTTTCTAAGAGTTACTTTCTTTACAACACAATAAGATTTAATACTGAGTCAGCCAAAACCATACTGCCCTCTATAGGATTTTGGCAGAGCTACAAATTTATTTATTTATTTTTTTTCAGAGTGGCCTACAGATCTGCACAGTTACGTTCACTTCTGGGAAGAATCCTATGTATAAAGTGGAAATATGAAATATATGTTAAAATGGCCAAGACAGTCACAGGAGTCACTGAATTGGTGTCATTGGCCTAATCATACTGAACTTTCTATGTAGAACATGTGCCAGGTAGAAGTGAAACCTGAAGTTTACAGGAAAAAATATAAGCACTGTGATCTAAATAAATTCAACTCTTTAAAACATTGACTGAAATGTGACTGATCAACAATTTTAGGGAAAAAATGGAAAAGAAAGGCATTAACTATAGACTACGTTGGTCTTCCTTTGGCAAAGTCTGTGTGTGTTTCTTGCCCTTGGTAGATGCATGGAGACTCGTTTAACTCCAGTGAGGAAGAAACCTTTGAGACCCTTCGGTTAAATTCTATCATTTCTATAGACAGAGAAACTAAGTAGCAGAAAGATCATAAAACTTTTTCAGGCTCACACTTAAGATCCTAGCAGAGTTCTTTCTTGGATACAATTCTTTAGATTTCTAGGGCCGTACAATCCTTCTATTACACAGAAATACCTCTCTTCCCTTGTCTGGGCTGTATAATGTCTGTGTGTGTTTCCACATCTCCTTACTTAGGGTTTTTTCTGGGGGCACCTTTCTTTTTACCTTCTCTAAAGGTTTCCTTTCCTCTCCTGCTTTCCCTTCAGTGCCACATCATGCTCACTTCACTGCCAGATTATTCAAATTCAAGAACACACTGAGGGGACTATGGAATAAAAATGACACTCAAATCTTTCCTATTTGTAACTTAAAATGTACTACATTTGTGGAGTAGGTCACATAAAATATGTATGCATCTAGATATTGAATGAAGTCAACCAAGACTGATTATAGATAGAATTTGAACTTTTGAGTTCAGAGTGGCTTAAATCACAGCCCTGGCTCCTACTAGAAGTGAGGTAGTGAACAAATTACTAAATCTCCCTGAACCTTGTTGTTATGAATATAGATATAGATATTGATATAGATATAAACATAAATATAAATTTTGTTATAAATATATTAGCACATACTTTGCATTATCATGGTGAAGAACAAATAATATATTTAAAGTTCCCAAGGCACAGTCCCTGGCATTTCGTGAATGCTTAATACACAGTTTTCAAAATTATGGGATATTTAATGAGAACCCAAAATTTATCTATTATTCATTAATTGTGTCAAAAGTTTATTGAGTGTTTACATCATACTAAACAAAAATATCTTCACCTACTTTGTGAGTTGGCTTTGCATTTCTATTAGTATTTTTTGATGTCCTAAAATTCCGAATTTTAAAATACATTTTCTTTCAGGTAATTATTTAGTTTCCCATTTTTAAAACCATTGGATACCCCAAGATTATTCATAAAGATAGTCACCTATCTTCTCTTTTGAAGGTTTTATTGTTTTACCTTGTACGATTATATCTTCGGTTATCCGAGGTAATGTTTGTATCATGCGAAGTAAAAATTAAGATTCATCTCCACATTGCTATCCAACTAATACCAGTGTATTTATTAAAACAGTTGTCCTTCTCCTCTGCCCTGCAGTGTCTCCATTGTCATATATTATAAATCAAGTGATCATATAAATGAGACTTTTTTCCTCCAGTACTATACCTTCTTAATCACTAGAAATTAAATCTTGAAATCTTACAGCTTTGTGCTTCTTAAAGGAGTATCTGGGCTATTGACCATTTGCATCTTCAATGTCAGTTTGTCAGTTTTCACCAAAGCGTACTGGAGTTTTGGCTGGCATTATCTTGAACTTATGTACCATTGTACCATTTGAGGGAGAATTAGTGTATTAATAACACTCAGTCTTTAATTATGAACACAGTATACCCAAATGCAAAATTATTAATAAAATAAGTACCTTTGAAGACAAAAAGGATGTAAGACTCAGCACCCAGAGAAAGACTAGGAATTAGAATTTCAATAGGAAAAGGGAATTATTGGTGATAAAAGGTTTGGAAGTAGATTGGTGTGACACACATTTTGGTAGAAAATTGAGGAAGACCTACTAGATAATTTCTACTTTGTAAAGGAGAGTATAAAGCTATTGAGAGATAGATACAGATATGAAGAAAACTATGAAGGCTGCAAATTGCCACAGAACAGAGAGAAAGAAGGAAATGATCCCCAACATTAATGGTTCAAATAAAGAGAATGGCTATGGATACGTAGTAACGGAATTATGTGAGCAGCAGTACAGGGGTAGAGAAGCAATAAAAAGTATGCTTGAATTGACCTGCATTTAACAGTCTGTTGAAGTTTTATAGGAACTTCAATGTAGTGACAGGTTAGAAGGTTTTGGTAACAGGGTGGTAGAAGTGTTGCGTCATAAAAAATTATTAATGTCTCAAGAGGGTTGAAAAAATTAGAGAGAATAGGACTGTCAAGAAACTAAAGACATTCCTGAAGTGAGAAAGGAAGCACAGGAGGAAGATGTGAGCAATTCTGGAAAGGCGGTGGAATATTAATATTGCCAGGCAATGGGACAAGGTGAAATTATACAAGAGATGTCCCAAAGCAACTTAGGTGTATTTCCATCACTTCTCTCCCTCTTGAACACGGTGCAGGCCTTATTTTAGACATCCTTATGGAGTACTCATTTGCAGAATAATTTGCTGAACTTGGGTCTTTCTCATGAATAACTGAATGCTCTTGGGTAGAACAGTGAATAGAGGGAATAAAGGAAAGTAGTGGGAATGGATGAAAACCATCAGTTATATTTGATGTAATTAGAGCTTTTATAATCTGCCTTAGAGATCAGATAGTTATGCCATTGTGTTTTTACAAAGAGGGAAATGGAATCTTGAAAGAAATATTATTCGCCATAAGGGTATAACTGCAGTTGGAATATAGATGTCGATCTGTGCCTGCCCTTCCACCAGGGTACAGCCATCATACTCAATAGTTCCTGGGCTAGTATGTGTTCTATTTCTTGAAGCAAGTACAGGTGCTTACTGGTTGGAAAATTCTTGCAACATTTTAGGCTTAATGGCATTTCCATTAGATCTATAAAACTTTCTTATGTACAGCTCTATGAAATTCACTTAAATGTTTTATCTAAAAAAGCAAAGAATGCATACAATATTGTATATAGCCATCTTAAATGCAGCAGCTGAAAGCTATGATGGAGAACCTTTGTTGCAAATATCTTTTATCAATAGGGTTTGTAACAGTATTAAGCGCAGTGCATGGCACAAGTATGGTTCTTAATATATTTTAGCTTATTAGGCATTTAACTTCACTTATGATAATGACTGATGAAAATTGAAGATGAGGAAGAAAATGAGACTCCTAGGAAGTCTTGTTATTTTTAAAAGGGACTTCACAGCAATTGGACACAAAAGATAAGAGTAGCTATAAATATTCAATAAAAGCAACCACATTTTTTCAATCTCCAAGTCCCTACCATTCTTGCCAGGCACAGAATGGCTGAATTAATGAATAAATAAGTCAGTCTCAATGAGTTTTGTTAGTTCACCCCAGAGATTCAGCAATTCTCATCCACTTACATGCTATTTTCCAAGCATATCTAGCGCTTTCTTAATCAATATTCACTCTGTTCCACATGGAAGCTTCTTCTCTAGAACATTTTTATCTGCCTGCCAGGTTCCCACTGAAGCTGTATCTTCTTTGTTCACCAGTATTATGAGTGAGGAGAAACTCATATATTAGGTCTCCTCAGCACCTGGAAATATGTGTTTCAGGAATGCATCTCCAGAATGCTCTAGCATCGCATTCCATAATTGCTAAGACACAGAAAAGGCTGAGAATTGGAAGGTATTAGACGTAATATGTTCCCATCTTCCATGTGTGCTTTTGTGTGTTTTCCACCAGACTATGATCTCCCGAAAGCACATCTCCACATCTACAGCACACTATGATATCCGGTACTCATTAAAAAGAAAATGGTTGACTATTTTTTACAAAGTAATTCTTAACAATAGTACAGAGTCAGAAGTATACACTTAAAGTAACTAGGCTGTTTCAAATATTCTTAGAGTACTTCTCCAGAGAGACCTTGCCTTTTACATACTCTGGGAGAAGAATGGAGAGACCAAATGTTGGGCATTCTACTTAAAGATAATTCATCATATATGTTTTAAACTAACAACCCCACTGCCAGTCCATTATTATGAACTGAAATGGCAGGAAATCAAGGCTTATTGCCTTGTTAGGACATTTTCATGTTCTGCATTGTCAATAAACTTTATTGAGATAAATGACAAGAGTAAGAGAATAACTGATATGACAAATTTTAATAAGTGGGAAATTAATAGCTAAAATCCATTAGTGATCTCATCTTCAGACCCAGAAATAAAATCCATATTTTTGCATATGCCCATTTAAGAATATTTTCATTCACCTATCAATAAACTGTCAAGTACCATAAACTTAACCTGTCATTCTGACCTCTCCGTCTCTGGTGTCCTGTTCTTTAAATACAGAACCATGGTTTCCTAGCTCTTTTTGCTGAAATTTTTCTTTCAATTTTAAAAAAAAAAAATCAACATTCTCTGAATTCCTTGCTTTTGTTCTATTCTGGGCCTTCTTGGCCGAAATCCAAGTCAACAGGGTAGAATAGATTGCGCTGTGAATTTGGAGTCAGGAGACCCAAGCTCTACAACTTGATATACTATTGACTTTCAGTGTGACCTTTTCACAAGCTAGTTTCTATCTGGGCATTTAGTTTTCATATTTGGATGCAGAAAGGGAACTGGAGTTGAGGATCTCCAGGGTCCTATGAGCCACCTTAGAAGAGACACTTCCAATACTTTCAAATCCTCTGCCAGTGAGCTGTTGCATCCTTCAGACACTAGAGGGGGCTTCCTGAAGACTTTTCTAATACACCCAGAATTAAGTGCGGAACGGAATGTGTCTCAACGACAGTCCATGCTCAGATGAGAAATGTCATTCCACTTTTTTACTATAAAGTAAATAAGAAATATACGTTGCAACAATTATAAAATTTTGTGTTAATATGACTTTCTAGCATGTGGCTAATTTAATATGCTTTAAATATCAACCAAGTCTAGAATTTTCTATCCTCTATCTTTAATTTATGAAAACATAGGGCTGCATTTTTAAAAACTGATGGGAGAAAAGTACAATAGTGAGAGTAGGATTCTGAAAGTCATTATTCTCACCCAAGATGCTTTTATGGTTGATGACACTGTAAAATGAAGGTCGTGAAGGCCCTGTGTACTCTTTAAAGAGCAGGCTGTAGAAAGTAAAGAAATGCAATTTGATAAAGATCCATTTAAAAATAAAAGTATTATGAGCTATTTCTTAAATTCCAAAGCAAGTGTGTTTGAAAAGTTTGTGGAAAGCAAATAAATATTTATTATTCTAAGTACAATATAAGTTGATAAATTAATTTGTGCTTGCATTATTATTTTTTAAAATAAGAAATAGTCCAATATATCTTGTGATGAAGAAAAGCTGACATTAATCTTATTTTTACTTCTTTTGTAAACTATTTTGTCATTCTTTTGAAATCTATTAGATTTCATCTTTGATATTATATTTTACCATACTTGAGATACTGTGACTTTCTTGTCATTTAGGTGTAAAACTCTACAAAGATCTGCATTGTGAGAACTTAAGGCTTCATTATGAGAAAGGATAAGCTGTGCTTTTATTTATTGCTTGCTTTACATTCTTTTCCTTTATTTCTGGTAATCCTCCCCTGGGAATATCAACAAGTCTCTCTGTAATCTTCATTTCTTTATTAAGCTGTATCTATTCTCTTACCCAATCTTTTCAGGCTTATTATTTCAGCAATTATATTTTTACAACCAATTATCTCCAATTGATTTTTGCATCTTATTTTCCAACATCCTCCCTTATATTTCTAGGAATATTTACATCCATGTTTTAAATATTTGTTTTCTCTGTTCCATTAGCTCCTTGTTTTCCGATACCCAGCATTCATGTGCTATCTCTCAGAATGTTTGCACTCAGAAACCTCAATAATTTTTACTGTGAACTCATCATCATTCACATGAGACTCTCAGCTAAATTATTTTACTATGTTATTTCAAGATTAAAACAGCGATAGTGTTGTTCCATTTATTTAAGTGTGACCCTGCATTTGTTCTTTTTCTCTGCCTTTTCTGATCTATCACAGTTCTGAACATAGACAGAAATCCACATTTGGATAATGCTTGTATAAAGAATACAAGTCAACTCATTTAATTGATAACATGTTATGTCCTATTTTAGGAAATTGTCTTAACATTTAATGTTTCCTTTTTTCCTCTCTCTCTCTCTCACTCTTGCTCCACTCTCAAAATGATGTTCCTTTAGTTTGGGGCACTACTTTTTTCAGAACTAGATAAAGCCCACATATTGCTGGGTGTTAGTAAAATAAATGATATATTTAATGGAGTTATTGGTGAATATAAATACAACAAAGATTTTATAGAAGAAAAACGTTATGTGCATTTTGATTAATCAAATTTAACTAATTAGTATCTATATGAGAAAATATAGATTGAGTACAAGAATACTATAAGTAAACTCAAAAAAGTTGGATTTAAATCCTGAGTCTGCTTTTATAAATAGTTTGACCTTGGTTTAGTTACAAGAGCTCTGGATTTTAGTTTTTAAATTTATAATATATGAATAATAATTCATTTCTTTTTCTCTGAGTTTACTTGTTAAGGGAGTATACACCAAACAAAATAAAACAAAAAAATACGCCAGTAAAGAAAAAGAGAGAGAGTGTTAATTTGGCAGTTCACCTGATAATCCCCTCTTCAGTGTTCCTTTGATAAAATATGATGTGGGAATGCACTTAGCCTTGGATGCCTGAGATTCCTTTGAATCTAGAAGGGCTAGTTTTTTGGCACAAACTCCATTTACTCAACTAGTCACACAAATATTCACAGCTGCTGCACCTCATCTTGTAGCACAGACAGAAGAGAGAATAAATGTGGAGCGTGCAGGGCAGGAGTGTGTCCAAACAGCTACGTGACTAGTATGCTTTATACCTGGGAGCAGAAAGCATAAGGATCGTGGCACCTGAGTTCCAGAATTAAAAGAGAAAGCAGGGCATTTGCCTAATTCTTACAGAAAAGAGATCTTCCCTACCAGCAGAATAGGAGCTGGTCACCAACTTGTGTTCAGAACAGTGAATGACAAAGCACTCTTCCTGTGGGCATAATCCAGAAAGGGAGTAAAGAAAGACGTTAACTAGAGACAGTATCCTTCTCTGAGGGTTAAGACAGATATATGAAGAAAGGAGGAAAGATTATTTTTTTCCTTCCACAACAGTGACAATTAAGTAAAACAGTATAAAAAGTGTTTGGCAACCATAAATCACAAAACAAAATTGAGAGGTTTACTGATATCTTTATTAAGGGAGGCACAGTCTCATTATAGATTCATTCTTCATAACTTCATTGATAACGACATCTCTTTGCTTATGATTCCCCCTTTCTCAAAATGCTTCATTCCCTTGCCTACTGTGGGACCACGGCCCTCTTCCTCCTCTCTGTTCCTTCACAGCGCCTATCACCAACTCTTCCTTGCCGGTGGACCCTTACAATTGCTCAGGCTTGCAGCTGTGTCTCTTTCCTTATTTTACAAATTAATTCTTCCTGAGCAAACAGATTCACTTCCATGGTTTCAATGACTTTCTATACCTTTCCGACTTTAAAATTTACATATTTAGTATGAACTTTTCTCTTAACCTCTAGCTGTGTATTACATTCTTGTTATCTCCTACTATATATTCCACAAGCAAGCCAGACACAGCATGACGGAAACTGAATGCAATCTTTGGTCTTCTGAATGCACTCTTGGTCTTCTCCATCTCTGTAAATGGTGACATCATCCATCCTGCCACTCAAGCCAGACTCAGGGAGATTATACCTGACTCCTCCCTCATCCTCACCTTCTACAGTCAGTCCTAACACCTTAAATCTAAATCCTTTCCTAAAACTTCAATTATTTTCATTCCCACCTCACCACCATGGAACAAACATCTCTTGTTCTTTTTTTGTTTTGTTTTGAACTATTACAGTAGTAAGTATTTCTTTTTAGCCTTGCTGAATCCAGAGATTAGTGAGTAATCTCTGGTAATTTACTGGCTCTTTAATAAAATTAGAAATCAATAATATAAACCAAAGCTAATACAACTGAAGAAATGAAAAGCCTGTGTCTACCTGTATAAATAATTAATAAGCTGAAGAAATCAATCATAATGAATATTATAAAATGTTTAGAACTACATATAATAAAATTATTTTGTATAAAAATTTGTAAGAAATAAAAACTTAGAAGGTGACTTATAACAGGAACAATTATAAAGGACACATGGACAATAACAAGGGGGGTGAGAACAGGGAGGGTGATGGGGAGGGCTGGGGGGTGGGGAAGGGTGGGAGGAAGGCAGAAAACTGTACTTGAACAACAATAAAAAATGTTTAATAAAACCTAGAAACAAGAAAAATTCAATATAAACTTTTTAATTTAAGAAACTAGAAAAAAACAGAATCCACAAGTAGAAGAAAAAAACAAGAAAGAATAAGAGTAATTAATTGCAACAAAGAACTAGAAAAATATTGAGTCAATCAATGACCTCAAGAGTAAGTTTTTAAAAGAAACTAATTTAATAGACATACACAGGTCCTAATTATGAAAAATAGATTTAAATATTAGAAATAAGAAGGACTAATGCAAATAATCTTAGAAACTTAGAAGAAATGCTCAATCTTTTAGAACTATGAATGAACAGAATGACTCAAGGTAAAATAATAACTCAAGTTATTGTGACAACTTTTAAAGAAACTAAACATACACTCAACAATCTCCCCACAAAATATATGTTAGGCTCATATGGTTTTATAAGTAAGTTTTTAATCAAACTTTCACAGAACCGATAATCTCCATTTATGAAAAATAATCACATAGGAGTGAAAACATACCCAATGCATTTTATGAAGCTAGTATAACCTCCATATAAAAATTTGGACAATAATAGCAGAGAAAGGAAAATTATTGACCAATCTCCTTTATAAGCATACTTTTAAACTACACATAACACATTATAAAATGCTGTCTCTATTTGTTCTCCATGCCTCAATTGATTTGAGGAGAGATATGCACTAATAGAACAGTCTCTAACATAACTCATACTGTTTGACCACTCTGGCTCCCATGCTTTAGAAATGGAATTTGAAAGATGCCAGTGATGGTTAATTGGGTTTAACTGAATTTGTAGCCATTTTCTCTGCATTCCACAAGATGTTTTAACCTTTGCTTAGTTTTTAGAATTTCATTAAGTCTAGCAGAGTCTGCCCCCTGACTCTTAACACATTTCCCATGTTTCTCACTCCTGTCTTCTCTAATTCCTCCACCCCCTTTTCTCTGGGAGCTAACATTGAAGGCTTAGCTTATTGCTCCTCTTGATTTATATCCACTCCTCTGCAGTGCACACCTGCCTACATGCACCTAGTAATTCTCATCATGTTGGTAACTCCCAAACTGAAATGAGCTGCATCTGCTCATCAGAACCCTAGACCTGTCAGATCCATAGACCTGTACATACCACTCCTCAAATTTAATTAGGCTAAAACTAGACTCAGCATTTTCTCTGTCAAAGCACTGACTTCTATTCTCCTGTATTACTTTCACATATATTTCTGGTGACCTAAGCTTGCCAATTTGTCATTATTATCTTGAATTTCTCCTTCTTTTATTAGCTGCAGCCAACTGATTCAGTATTTAGTACATCTTGTATTTGTTTCTTTCTATCCAGTCTCATTTTCACTCTCCTTAGCCAAGTGCTTATCACTAATATGGAACACAGAATCTTTAATAAGCCTCTTGCTGTATTCCCAATCTGTACTGCTCACCACTGTTCAGTTTTTGTTAAGCATCCTGTTTATCAGATTAGATCACCATTTCCTGTTCTTCAATGGTTCACTATTTCTCGTTGCAACTGGACTATAAGATTTTAAGATGCCTCAAAATCAGTTCTTAGAATCTAATCAACATGATTTCCCATTTCTAGTTTATCTATCTTCATGTTCCATGATATAACACTCATTATATATTAAATCTCATTATAAATTAATTACATTGAAAGCTAAAAGAAAGACCTCTTACTATAGAAGTGTAAATAATCTCCCTGGCTATGGAATTAGTATTATATATTTTTAATTTCATTATGCTTTATTTAAAGTACATCAAATTTTAAAATTTAGAGAGACTAACCTTAAAAAGGGCTTATTATTCTATAGGAATTTTTAGCAGGTTATTTTATTGTTCTTTTTTTTTAAGTGTTGCTTGCTTAATGGCAATTAAGTTGTAAAAAATTAGTATGTAGGATGGCAACTTGTCTTTAAAAGCAAATATTTGGCTCTGATTGTTATTTGGTTTGTTCCATAAAAGGTAGGGAGAAAGCTTAATGTGTCTTGTCTGACATCATTGTAAAGGCGTTTATTAAGAAAATTGGTGTAACTTGTACTAATCTGTGGTTTCTGCATTTTCCCTTTGGCTTCTGTTTTCTAATTCTGGTCCCAAACCACATCATTTGTTTCTTAATTCACTTTAAGCCACATATTATCATGACAATGTCTGTTACTCAAGACCCCTGAGTCCCTTGCCAATCTCAATGCTTATTTAATATAATATCAGAGATTATGTGATTGACAATGAAATTAGATCTCAAGCTGATGCTTAAAACAGTGACCTAGTCTTGGTAAATATCTAAATCTTGGGTTGTTATTTTGTTCTTATTCTTTATAGTGCCAAAAATTTTTAGGTTACTTTACAAGAGGATATCCTGATAATATTAACTACAACAACAAAATCACAATATTTTAATATTACAATCATTTAAAACAATAACCTGTTTTCTCTCTTATAACTACTTTTAACAAATTCTTTCATCTTATTTTTCTATTTGGATCTTCTTGTGTGTTTATATCTACATTTTTGGTTTCATGAATGCCATTTATAAACTGTGTTTTTTTTTACACAACTGCATTTTGTCATTCACAATTATAAGTTTTTATTTTAAAGTATATATTAAGAAATCATATTTTTGCTTAACTAATATTTTCCCTTCCAATATAAATAATTATTTTAAGTTATATTAATTCAAAATAAAGTTTATAATATTTAAGTTATAGAAAAGTACCCTTAGGTTTTCTCAGTTTTCAAAATTTATTCTCCATGGTTTTCATAGGTCAAAAGATAGGCCTTTAGTATTAACTTTTAATCCTTTAAGCAAAGTTATAGTAATAAATTTATTGGAACATCTGCATAAATAATTTTGGTGAAAGTACAGTAATTCATCAGTGATTTTCACTTAAATAAATTTAATAAAAATGTACATTTTTTAAAATATTAGATATTTCTTCCTTAGTCAATGGGAACAAAAAAGATTTCAGAATCCTTTCTGCCTTAGAACTTTTTGAAAAACATTGTTCACCAGTTCTTTCCTATAAAGAAAACCACACTATCAAACATGTATAGTGCCAAAGAGGAGACTGCAAATTTAATTTTATACGTAGCACTCTTACCTTGAGGTGAGATTTCTTAGCCAGCATCGTACATACACTGCTGTCTCTAGCATTAATTTCTCACTGCCTCGTAACTCCCCTACTACCAAAAATGTGTTCCAGTGGCTCATAAACAATTATATCATCAATCCCCTCTGTGTGTAACGAGAGACCTTAACCACAGAACTGAGAAATAAAAGGAAGAATTATGCCAGAAGGACGGACGGTGCCAGAAACCTGCTTTGCAGCGATTGGCTAAGTGGGGCCTACCAGTTGAGTTTCATTCATGAGATTTGTTGAGTTAACCTACAAGAACTTTTTTTTTTCATTTCCTCTATTTTTCTTTTCTGAGGTCTCCTTTGATTTCATGCTGGCTTTTTAAATTGAGGATAAAGTTAATTCAGTTAACAATGCCACAGCTGGAATTAAGTATGCCTCTTCTCCTACCCTCCTACCGCTGAGGGGAGGGGCTGGTGCTGGTTGGTGCTGTCTGATTGGATGCCCAACACCCTTGAGGGCTGTTGCTGAATCAGTGGTGCCTCTAGCGACAGGCACGAAGTTAACTAATTATGAACATATGGTTTGGCAGACACCTTGTCAGCTTGCTGCTGCGTAGGTGTTTGGAAGGAGGTGAAGGGGGAAGTTTGAGGTAGAAGGTGTGGTTAAAAGTCCCACTGACAAGCCTGGGGGAGATTTGATTGATCCTAATCTATTCTTTTTGTCAGGAATCAGCATGCTTCTGGCAGCAACAGCTTGGTAATAACAGAGATTTGTGGCCCTTAAGCTCTTGTGGTGATAGCCGGCATAGGACCAGTCAACTGGCTCCTTACAAGGCCCCGTTTAATTGGCCACAATGGTGGGAACAGAAAAAGATGTGAGGTCAAGGTACAACACATGGTCTACCTGAAATGGCTCACAATAATCTGAGGCACAGATGTCATCTTTTATTGGTGTGATCGCCGTCAGAGGAACAAGAGAAGCTTTGAGTAAAAGGCCTCAGGAAAGCCCTAAGCAAGAGCTATACAGGTACACGATTTAGAGTTAAAATGCCTAGAGAAAAAGGCAGACATGAAAACAGTTGGAAAGAAATGTAGTAGGTGAGGTTGTGACTGGGGATGATGAAGAATAAAGTAGATAGTCTATTTTAGAGCGAAGAGCTTTATTGGGAAATTAGTAGTAGTTTAAAATAATCTTTGAATTTTTGTCTGTCAGATAAATTGGAAAATTGTACACACCTGATATTAAACGGCATGGCTCCACCAAATAGATATTTTTCCATTATCCATAAATCTGTGTATCTACTTCCCACACATCACTTGTACTAAAATGTTTAGGGTCCTGTCGTCTCTTTATCATAAAGGCTGCCACTCAAAATTATCCACAATCAATAGGAATATCATTGGTTTTTGTTCATTGACTCTTAGATCTATTGTCTGAGTTTTGTAAACTTAATCTAAAACTCTAAATTTCTGTATCCTCAAAAAATACTCCATGATTTCTAGGAAGATTAGTTTGCCTACCAGGAAACATTCGCTCTTGAAAAATTTTCTAAATAGTTTCAAATCAATGTCCTCTACTTACTAACTTTCTTATATTACTTAATCAGGGTAGTATAGATGAAATAGATATTATATATATAATTTAAAATTGCATTGTTATTATATAAAAGTGATTTTGTAGACTCTTTTACTAGATGGTCACTAACAACTTGACAATATTCATTAGTGAACTTATGGATGGAATGTTACAGATGTGACTGAGTAGGCCCACCTCTATGGTCTGCCGTTATGAAAAATACACAGGAACAGTGTTGGGCATGAGTGCACATGCGTGTTATGTTTGTGTGAATATAGTTATTTGTTTGTCTCAGAATTCATTGTACAGACTTTCTTTTTTAAAGCAGCTACGACTCATTTTTTAAATACCTAAAACTGTGTATGTTGCTGAAAAGACACCCAGAGGAAACCTGGAATAAGAAAGACCAGAAGTGGGGGAGTATAGAGTATGGACGTGCAGCTAGAGGGGTGTAGGCAGCGCTCTAACAATGGGCAGCAACGAGACCTTGGGCATATTGCTACCTTCTTTCAATCATGGTTTCCTCATCCATAAATGGCACCTGATTTCCCACAGGACCTGGAGTGAGGATAAATTGAGTTAAGGTACATAAAGATTTTAGCATCAGACCTTACACAATGTATGTGCTAAATAGATGTTCATTAAAAATATGACATATATGTCCATATATTATTCTTATGGAGTTCCAATTATCTTTAGGTAGACTGACACTTTAGGGTAATTTTCACAGGGACAGTGCATCCAAACCAAGGTAAGGATTCACCAAGTCTAAAAACAGGTAAAGAAACTACACACAGCAAGAGTTCCAATCAGTCTCTTCAGTGAAGGGAAGGTTTCTTCCACCACTCTTCCTGCCCGCCCCACACTGAGAGTTGATGCTGGGGGCTCACACATCAGTGCTCTCTCTCTCTCTCTCTCCACAGAGGTTCTACTTTGTAAAACCTTCTACAATGTGTCCAAAAATGGGATAGTTTTTCGTCAGACCTGTGTGAAGTTCTGATTAGCTTACTGGTGCCACTTGGCCATGGTGCCCTACACACCCTACACACAGATGTTATATATTTGCTTATGGCTGGGCTGGGCTGGGATGGGGGTAGGAATGCAGACAACTGTACTTAAACAGCAATAAAAAATAATAATTCTATTTCCTAGACTTTTTTTTTCAGCTGATGGTGATGCGGACACTGGCCAGCAGTGTCCGCATCATTATGGATGAATTAAAACATACACACGGACTACCAAGTCTGGTGGAGGAATAAGGACGACAGCATGGCTTTTCTCTCAAGAGGAGCAAAAGCCACGGCCTCTGCCGTGACAGGCCTTTATTCTAATATCCTCAAATTCCAAGATGGTTCTCCTTCACTATCCCCAGGTTACAACAAAGGAGCCAATGCCCCTCATTACATCACAGAAGAAGGATATTAGCAAATGAATAGGCAAAAGTGGTTGAGCCAGTCACACTGGCCCCTGCAAGGCTCAGCATGGATTTTAGGAAGTTACAGTAAGCATTTGCAGGGTAAGGGAGTTTTTAGCAAAGAGCAAACTTGAAACAGCCTAGGTATATTGCAAATCTGATTACCCACGAGAGAACCTATTTGTGGGCGTGGGTCCTGTGCATGTCCAAGTGGGAGCTGGGCCCACGCCTCGCAGAAGGATCTGCCACAGATAGAAACTATTTAAGCAGATCAATAATAGGATTAGACCCCAAAGTGTCTTAATTTCTTAGTATTGAACTACTACTAAATCTACTAAATTTGGTGTAGGGGGTGGGAGGTGGTTGTTTTACATTGTTACAAATTCTGAACCAAAATGGATTGCAGTGTATTATTTTAAGCCCTAGATATATAATCTGGTTCTTTTTTCTTATTTATATAAAAGTCCACCTTCATTTACACACTGGTAGTTTGTTTCCTTGTTTGTTCTTTAAGAGTAAGCCATTTTACTTATAACATGTTTTATTTTTAAAGAAAATATCTATTTGAACTTCATATAAAGAAAATCTTTCCATTAATGTTGAGCATACTGTATGTTTCCATGGAATCACATGTAACACTTAGATTGTATATTGTATATGTAATAGCTAAGTTAAAAATCTCTTTCCTGAAAATTATCTAACGTATATTTATTCATTGAAAACATCTTTTAGTTGTCACTTAGATATAGAAACACCTTGTAGCTTTAAGATTTTATCAGAATTCACTTTAAACTGGAAGTGGAAATCTAAGGACCAAAGACTGTTTGCACCGGAGAGAATTTAAAACATCCAGGGGTGTCCAACCTTTTGGCATTTCTGCACCACATTGAAAAAAGAGTTCCTTGGGTCACACATTAAACACATTGCAACACATAATCACAAAAAATCTCATAATGTTTTAAGTAAATTTGTGATTTTGTGTTGGGCCGCATTCATAGCCCTCCTGGTCTGCATGCAGCTTGTGGGCAGCAGGTTGGACACCCCTGGTAACAACGTATTTTATTTTGCTTTTATATTTATAGAAGAGAATCAAACTGATGAGTGTGTAACTTGTTGGAATGCATACAATTGAACCCCAAACCAAGAATGTCTGTGTGTCACATGTCTCCTATCTGAAAAGTTCTACTTGTAGAAGAATTGAACAGAAATATGCAATATTCTTGTGAGAAAAAATCAAGTTGTCACTACTGCAGTTTTATCTACAAATAAGAGAGCCTAATCTTGCTTAGAGAATGTTTTCTTGTTTTCATGCTTAGCACATGTACTCATTCTTAAATAAAACACCTGTGTTTACTGGTTGTCTCAGAATTGTAAGAATTCATGGTTACTAAATTTTTTATCAGGATGTAAATGAACTTGGACTTTTACAGAAATAAGAGAAAGAGAAATAATTTATGCATCTAGGGCTTAAAATAATATATTGCAGGCAATCTTAGCTCACAGCTTGTAACAATATAAAACAAACCAAAAACAATAATTAAAGTCTTTCTCAGTAAAATTTTATCAGAATTCACAAAAATTGTTATCTATGTCAAAGTAGACAATGAACATCATATTTACTGTAACATTTTCTACATTAAGAATTATCTAGGCTAACAATGGTTTGAAACCCATTTTTGTGGAAAGCTGGGGCTCAGTAGTGAAATCTTAAAGATGCAGTGATGAGCAAGGAGGTGACGGAGCGGGCAGAGCTCTGAGCTTCTCCCCCACTCACACTCGAAAGGGCAGTGTGGTGGTTTAAAATATGTCTACCACTTCTCTTCAAGAGGTGGAGAGTAATACCTCTTCCTTTAAATGTGGGCTGGGATTAGCCACTCACTTGGAACAAACAGACTATGAAAAAGTGATCAGGTGGTTATGTTAGAGCTCTGTGAAAACCGAGTACTGTGAAAACCATTGTGGTTTCTGCCTTATTTTTTCCTCCGGATCTCATGGAGGAAGGCAGTTACCACGTTGTGAGGACACTCAGGCAACCTTATAGAGTCCCATGTGATGAGGAACTGAGGCTTTCTGCCAGCAACCTGATGGAAGCAAATCCTCCAGCTCAAGTAACTTTAAGTTGAACATGGCCCTGTCTCATGGATTTAACCAAACTAGGGCCCTACATGCCGTAGTTCCATTGAATATGAACCTGGCATAGCCAACTTTACATGGATTTCCCAGCTTCTCTATCTGCTTCAGTTACTCATAGCCTTGGACATATTTGTGTCAGTCTTATTTCTTTCTTTTTCTTCCTCCTTCTTCAATGACAATTGACAACTACCCATCTTTTCCTTATCAATATTCATTGATAATTTATCACATTTTAGCATTATATTCATTATAATTGTCAATTTACTCATGAAAAATCTAAGAGATAAGTAATTTCTTCAAGATGTCACAAATTTTGAAGTTACTACTATAGACAGAACTTAGGTCTGATATCTGATTCCAGTGCCTATAACTCTTCACCCTTCACCCACTACATGTACCTTATGGCCTATTTCATTCAAAGCATGTGTTCCTGCATCTGAAGCAATGAAGCTGGTATACTTGCAGTTGGGGGGGGGGGGGAGAAATTGAGAGAGTGAGAAACACCACACAGGAGCAAGAGTCTGAAAGGGCTAGAAAGGTAGATAAAGGACAGAGCACACTGAGCCTAATAAATTTTTTTTTATGGATTTTGTCTCTATTATCAGAATAATGTGAAAACACCACATGGTTTTAAACATGGGTGGGAAATAAAAATAAAAATGCTATATGTTTTTACAAATATATATTTCCAATATTTCCACATGTATTTCTAAAATATTTAATATGCTCTCTTATGTTTTGGGGGTTCTGTATATTTTTTGCTTAGCCAGTGATAAATAATCAAGTGTAGGTTTTCAATTTCATAATTTTTAGGTTTTTTCACTAGATTTTCTTTATAGTCAGGTTTCATTGAATCATGATGAGTATTCTAAATGGGAATTGGGCACTGAGTCAGCATTCATTGGGAGGCTGTTGAATAAATGAAACCTTGGGACTCAGTCAATATCAGAATTTTTGAAAAGGAATGGATTACTTTGTCTTTACTTTGATTGCAGTAATAATACTTTGACCTCTAACTCCTCTTGGGATTTTGGCTTTTACACAGTGGAAACACCATGCCTAGTTGTTTCTTCTTCTATTATTTATTACATTACTTATTTCTACCTCCATAGAAATATCTTAGGGCAGTGCAAAGTAGATAATAGTTATTTTTATCTGAGATTATGGATCCTTGAGGGAATGGGCTCTATCCTGTCCACTTGTGTTCACTGGCAATTAGTTCAGTACCTAACACCATGTCGCTCATTTAATACACACTGTACGAAAGAACTTGCCTACACCTGTGTTTGAACATATATTTATATATAACATGGAAGAGGGCTTTGGTGCCGGAATATCTATTGTCAACTCAGCATCTTCTCTATTCTGCTAAATCATTCTGCTACTGTCTATAGTAACTTGATCAAATCATCTCCACTTTCTTCAAACCTCCAATAGCCTGTAGCCCCTTCACTATTGACTAATGATGCCCACACTGAAATGCATTAAAAGAATATAAATAATCACAAAAATTTGCTATTTTCTTGATGCCACACATTAATTTATTTATATATGTAGCCTCCATATCTTCCTTTTCCTTCCATATCTATACTGTTCATTTTCCTATTTAAGATTGTTGTTTCTAATGCTGCATCTCATTGCATCATTTCTTCTTGGAAAGCTTGAACTATTAATTGCCTCCGATGGCTTCCCCTCATGACTTTTAAAAATGCTTGTTTCTTTCATTCAAAAATACTTCTCTATCTCTTCTCTATTTCCTTCCATTAAAACAAATTATTGGGAGAAGGGGGTAGTGGGGAGTCAGTGTTCAATGGGTACTGAGGTTCAATTTGAGAAAATGAAAGAAGTTCTGGCCCCAGCCAGCATGGCTCAGTTGGTTGGAGCATTGTTCCATAACCAAAAGATTGTGGATTCAATTCCTAGCCTCGGCATATACCTCACTTGCCAGTTTGATCCATGGTTCAAGCACGTGTGATCCTTAATCATGGTGCACATGGGAGACAATCAGTCAATGCTCCTCTCTCTCTCTCTAAAAAGGCAATGAGAAAAATGTCCTCAGGTGAGGAAAAGGAGGGAGGGAGGGAAGAAGGAAGGAATGAAGGAAGGAAGGAAGGAAGGAAGGAGAAAGAGAGAGAAAGAAAGGGAGAAAGATTCTAGAGATGGATGATGGTGATGAATGCATGACAATATTAAAGTAGTTAATGACACTGAAATGTACACTTAAATGGTTAAAATGGTAAGTTTGATGTTATGTATATTTTATGCCAATGAAAACATAAATTACTTATGTTCAATATTATTGTTTCTTCACCTTCCACTGACTCTTCAACCCTTGCCAATCTAGCTTCTGCTTTCTATCCCTCTACCAAAACAGTTCCTGCTATGGGAAGGATATGTTTCAAGTTGCTAAATTTCAATGGACAAATTTAAATCCTTGTCTTAACCTTCAAAAGTATTTGTTAACTCTTTTCTTCTTGCTGAACTCCGCCCATGCCTTGGTTTCTTGACTACACACTGCTGGAGTTGTTTTTCTCTATCAGTTACTCCTCTTCATTACCAAATTTTTTTTTTTTGCACCTAATCATATGTTGAGGTTTCTCAAAATCGAATTTTAGACCTTTTAATTTTTTACCCTTTTTCTCAGGTTTCTCATCAATGTTTGTGGCTTCAACTACCAACTATATGTCAGTTACTATAAATATATATCTCTGTGTAGACTTTGTTCTTAGTTCTAGGAACAAAAATTTTCTCCCTCCTTGTATTTTCATTTGGATAGCTTCAAAATACTTCAAACCCAACACACACAAAAGGGAACCCAGGAATTCACACAGCCTCTCTGCATCTCTGAGCCTGCATTCCACCCCACTCCAAATACGGACTTTGCCAGGGTGCTCTCACCCAGTCATTGATTGACACTGCCCTCTAGCAAGTTTGTATTTAGAAACCTGACATCTCTCTCTTCACCTTCTCTAGTAACATCTGCCACTAAATTCTTGTACTTTTACTTCCTAAATACCTCTCAAATCTATCCCATCTTTTCACCTCTATCACAACCATCACACTCAGAAACAGCACCAATCTTACCCAAACTACCATATAACCTATCTGATGATAGATTCCAAACTAGTCTTCCTATTCTTTTTCAACCTTCCTCCAATCTGAAAATCCAAATTCCATAATGCAGCCAAAATCATCTTTTAGAAATGTAAATTTTATTTAGTCTACTTTTGTTTAAAAGCCTCTAATGTTTTCATGTTGTTTTGACAAAAAAATCTAAATTTTAAAAATAATGCATTAGGCTCAGCATGGCCTGGCTTTATCTACTTCTGTAGCCACTTTGACTCTTGCTCCTCTCTCCCTCTCCTCTACTCTCCTCCTTTCTTCTTTCCTCTCTTCCCCTCTCCTCCCTTCTCATCTCTCCCTCCTCCTCCTCCTCCTCTTTTCTCCTTCTCCTTCCTCTTCTTTTTCTTCTCCTCCTCCTTCTTCCTCTCCTTCTTTTCCTTCTTCTCCTTGTCCTTATTCTTACCCTTATTCTCTCTCTCTCTCTCTCTCTTTCTCTTTCTCTCTCTCTCTGCTGCCTCTCTTTTCCATCTCTCAATTCCAGTTGCGCTAGCCTCAGAGACTGAGATGACCATTGTGATATAACTAGCTGGAGGGCATTTCAAATTATAATTCAGAGCCTAGACTTTTATTAAAGTATGTTCTATTATTTATACAAACTTTAGTTGGAAGGAGAAGCCTCATGGATGTCATTATATCTGTCTGCTAGTTTTACATAGGTACCGATATGTCTGATCTGGAGCCAGCTAAGAGAGATATGGTATCCAAATAGCACAGAAAGAGATACACTTTTAGTAACCAATGAGTTCCTTAGGTGTAAAATGAAGAAACAGTGTGTATTAATAGTTACAGAGAACAACTGTAGGAAGCCTATATGATATGGGAACCCCCCCAAAAAACCCCAGGAATTATCTTCCAGAGGGTGAGCCATTTGTAGTACAAACTTCCCCCACTAGGTGGGCATTTGGGGAACCCATCTGTATCAGTGTTCTAGCGGGCATTGTGGTGAGAAGCTACTGTCACCTTCAGTGAAAATTTTTTGAAGACTCTTTCAATGTGTTTTCCCATTTTATGATGGATGATTTATGAGCACACCTGCCCACACTGCTCTGAGTGTCCAGCAGTTTTTCACTAAAAACAGCATGACCCCACCCTCTTCATTCACTCAATCTCACCTCCAGTGACTTTATTTTTTGTTTCCCTGGATGAAAAAAAGTGCTCAAAGGGAAATGTTTGCCAATGTGGAAGAGATGGAACAAGAAGAATGGCAGAAGCATTAAAATGCATCAAAATAGATTAGTTTGAAAATATTTTGAGCAGTGGAAAAAAATCTCTCAATAGGTGTACTGCAGCAAGTGGGGAGTACTTTAAAGGTGACTGAAGTTTAAACATGAAATGATAAATACATAACTTTTATAAATAAGTTCCAGGTTTTTGGGTTCCCCTTCATATTTAAAGAATTTAATTTCTAAGCAAGCACTTACTACATTATGCACTATGCTATATCTTGGCCCTTTCTTTAGTGAAGAAAATTAAGAGAGCTAATGTGATAAATGCTAGTATAGATACTTAAAAAAAAAAAAAACAAAAAAACTCCTACAGGAAACTGAATAGAGAGTCACCCTTTCCTGAGGAATTCAAGAAAGATTTCACAGAAGAAACGCTATTTAGCTGGGGTCAGGGATTACATAGGAGTGTGTCAAATGGAGAAGGCAGGTTGAATTTTAAGTTGAAAGAGGAAAACACAGATAGTGTCTAAATTTAACCACACCTTCATAGGAAATAGAAGTCTGAAAAACTGAAATTTTGTATTAAAATAAACTGTTATCATCAGATAGTATTGACAATAACTTTGTCATAAACTATTACCATTTATACTATTTGCAATTCAAAAGCTTGGCACATTGGTTGCTTTCTTTCCAAATAGGATGTTGCCATTAGGGTGACTTGCATCCTGCTGAAAGCAGTATGTCTGATGTTTAAGGCACAAAGACAATGTTTAAAGAAGCCTTATGATTTTGAACAAACTGGCCCAGCAGGGAGATTTTTAACCTGCCCCCCCAACAGGCACAACAGCCTGTGTTTGTAAACAAAGTCTTATTGCACTAGTGTGAGCAGACACAGAACAGTGTCGGCTCATTAATTGGGTGTCAGCTCCCTGCAGGGAAGAAAGCTAATGAGTCAGTTCATCATAAAGAACTGGAGCTCTAGGGAGGGGTGAATGGCTGAAAGAAATGAAGAAAGATTTTTCCAGCAATAACTATGTGTATAGAAAAGCTTGCAGCCCACCTGTTGGGATAAAGAGAGCAGCATTTGGGGACTGGATGGTTCTTCTGTATTCTGCTATCAAAGCGAAACCTGAGTTTATTAACTTACAAATGCAGCAATTACCAGTGTGTATATTCATGTTTATTGTGAATACAGTAAACTGAAATTATTCAAAACATACTTTACATGAAGTTTACGAAGCTTTTCATTTATTCTGTTCAACATATAAATATTCTACTTTTCCACACAAAATCTTCCATAACAAAGCGCATGCTAATCAATGCTTGTATTTGAAACTCAAATGTGTTCCTGATGCCTACAACAAACATTATGAAAAGATGTCGAATTTGTGGTGTGTTTCATATTTATAAGGCATTTAAAAACTATTAAACAAAAATACATTCTGAAGCTTCAAAAAATAATCTTCTTTCTTATTTATTTTCTAATCTGTCCCCATATTAATAAAAGAAGGTGTGCCGGGTTTTCACGTAACGCTGTAGGCTTACATGTGGTATTAGTTCATTATTAGGACACGGTGCTCTTCTACCTTGGACTATTGGTCCAGTTAATTTGTGAGTTATTTTAACAATGGAAAGATTTATTCACAAAGATATATACGCCCCTATATGCACTGCAGCATTATTCATGGTGGTCAAGACCTGGAAACAAGCGAAGTGTCCTTCAGCAGAGCACTGGGTAAAGAAGATGTGATGTATCTTTATATGTGATATGTCTTTTATCTGTGATATATTTTATTTCATTTTTTGATGCAGTTGCAAATGGATTGCTTTCCTAGTTTCTCTTTCTGCTAGTTCATTATTGGCATATAAAAGTGCAATCAATTTCTGAGTATTTCTTTTGTATCCTGTTACTTTACTGAATTTATCAGGTCTAGTAGTTTTTGGTGGACTCTTTAGGATACTCTATATAAGATATCATGTCATCTGCACATAATGACAGTTTTCCTTCTCAGGCTTGTATTTTTAGAGCCTAGATAGTGCCTAACAAATAAAGCAACTTACAATTTATATTTCGAAAAGGAAATTTCACCTATCTCTATACTTGTCCATCTTTTTTTAAGTAGCTTTATTGAGGTATAATTGACATAAAATGACCTGCTCATAAAGCATGCAATTCAATAAGTTTGGCATATGACTAAACCATGTTCCCCATCACCCCAATCGGGATGGGGAACACCTGACACATTGTCCTCACAAGTTTCTTCATTCCCCTTTGAAATTGTTCTCTTTGCTTCAGCCCACATATGCCCTAAGGAACTATTCACCTGTCATCTAGATGAATTTTAATTTTCTGGAATTTTTACAGTAATGCATTAATATAGCATATATTCTTTTTTCATCTGGGTTTTTTCATGTTATTATACAGTATTTTTTATCTATATGTGGTTTAGCCTTAAACAACTTGGGGGTTGAGGATGGCAACCCTCCATTCAGTCAAAAATCCACATATAATTGACATACATGCTCCAAACTCATGTTATTTTAAGGGTCAACTGTAGGTAAATTTGTTTGTGAATTCATCTGTTGATGGACATTTGGGTAGTTTTGTGCACTAGATTTTATATCCAATTAAGGTGTAAGTGGAAAGGCTGGTTCATATGTTAGGTGTATGTTTAATGTTTCAAGAAACTGCCGCACTGCTTTGCCATGGTTACACTGTCTTATCTTCCCACCAGGAATGTACTATATACCTTTGCTATCAAACAGCATGCTAGACGTTTCAATAAGTGTGTGATGGTATCTCATTTTGGTTCTAATTTACATTTCTAAATGACTAGTGATGATGAATATCTTTTCATGTGCTTATTCGCCAGTCATAGATCTTATGATGAACTGTTCAAATTTATTGCCCATTTTTAATTAGTTATTGTTTCCTCATTTTGATTATAGAGATTTCTTTATATATTGAGCATAAAAGTCTTCTGTCAGAGCTGTGACTTACAAACATTTCTTTCATTGTCTTTTCATTTTCTTAACCCTAACTCTGAAGAACCTAAGTTCTTAATTTGAAGAAATCCAAGTCATCACTACATTTTTTTCATTTATAGATAATGACTTAGTTGTTGTAACTAAGAAAATTAAGACCAGGTTACAAAAATTTTCTTTAACTTTTTTCTTTTTTTTAAGAAACAATTTCTTTTTTTAACATTTTATTTATTTATCTTTAGAGGGGAAGGGAAGGAGAGAGGGAGATAGGGACAGAAATATCAATGTATGGTTGCCTCTCGAGCGTCCCTTGCCGGAAACTGGCCTGCAACCCGGGCATGTGCCCTGACTGGGAATCGAACCACGATCCTTTGGTTCACAGGCCCGCATTCAATCCACTGAGCTACACCAGCCAGGGCTCTTCTAACCTTTTTCAAGAAATTTTATTATTTTAAGTTTTACATTTAGGTCTATAATCTATTTTAAGATAATTTTATATATGTTGCTAGATATGGATTTAACCTTATCATTTTGCATGTAGATATCTAATTTTTCCAGAGTCACTTGTTAAAAAGATTGTCATTTCTCTATTGAATGGACTTTGCAGTTTTGTGAATTATCAGTCATACATATGTGTAAGTCTACTTCTGGATTTCTATTATTTTCCATTGATTAACCTGTTTATCATGATGTCAACATGACACTTTCTTGATTATTGTACCTTTATGAAAAATCTTAAAGTCTTATAATGTAAGTTCTCCACTTTATTTTTTTGCTTTATATATATTTTTTGTTTTTTATTGTTGTTTAAGTAGAGTTGTCTCCATTTGCACCCCACAACACCCCCACGCCCCACCCATCCCCACCTCCCACCCTCAAACCTACCCCCTTTGGCTTTGTCCATGTGTCCTGTATACGTGTTACTCGATGGCCCTTCCCTATTATCCCCTATTATCCTTCTACCCTCTGCCCTCTGGTCACTGTCAGTTTGTTCTTACTTCAATGTCTCTGGTTATACTTTGCTTGCTTGTTTGTTTTATTGATTAAGTTCCATTTATAGGTGAGATCATATGGTATTTGTCTTTCACCGCCTAGCTTATTTCACTTAGCATAATTCTCTCCAGTTTCATCCATGTGTTACAATTCTCCACTTTATTCTTATTGTTTAAAGTTGTTTTGTCTTTTCTAAGTCATTTGCATTTCCATATGATTTTCAAAATCAGATTTTCACTTTCTACGAAAAAAAAATTCTGATGGGATTTTGGTCTTCCAATCCATTGTTTCCACATATCTGTCCATTTATTTAGACTGCTTTAGTGACTCTGAGCAATGTTTTTTTTAGTTTTATTAAACTTATTTTGTCTGATTCATTCCTAAGCATTTTACATTTTGGATGCTGTTGAAAATATATATATATATTTTTTTTAAATTTTTAATTTACAAGTGTTGGATGCATCTATGTAAAAACATAGATTTTTTTAATATTGATCTTATATTCAGCAAACATGTTTAAGTCATTTATTAGTTTCCTACCCTTTTGTAGGTCCAGAGCATTCTTTACACAGACCTCACATCATCTGTGGATAAGGAGAGTTTTAATGCTTCCTCTGCAATAAGGACAAATTTAATTTCTTTTTCTTGCCCAACTGCACAGCCTAGAATCTCTGGCACAACAATGAATAGAAAAGTTTAAAGCAGGAATCCTTTTCTGCTTTCTTCCACTTGGTCATCCATCCCATACTTTTTAATATATTGCTGTTTTCCACTTGCTAAAATTTTATTAGAAAATTTTGCATCCATGTTTTTGAATAATATCTGTCTGTTGTTATCTTTTCTTATATTTTGGGGGGGTTGATATTAAAGTAATGTTGGCCTCATAGAATGAGTTGGGAAGTATTTCATCTTCTTAATATTCTGAAAGTGTTTGAATAGAATTTTTTTCTGAAATGTAAAATCAAACAGTGGAGCCACTTGGGCCCAAAGTTTTTTTTTTTGTTGTTGTTGGACTCATGTTTTTTAACTGCAAAATCAATTACTTTAATGAGTAGCTATGATTTCTTCTTGAATAAAATAGAATTTTGCATCTTTGAAGAATTCGTTCACTTCCAAATTGTTTAATCTTCAAATTATGATGAAAGATTTCAAACATTTTATTACTAATATTTGGAAACATAAATGACTTTTATAAACTGATCTTGTATCCTATTTCTTTGTCGATCTCTATGGTGATCCTTAGGATTTTCCATGTATGGAATTATGCGATCTGCTCATGGAGACAGTGTTCTTTCATCCTATCTTATCTGAATGCCTTTCATTTATTTATTCCTTTTGCTTTTTCATCCTGGCTATAATCTCTAGAACAGTGTTGAAAGTAAATGCTAAGAGCAGTCATCCTTGTCTTGTTCCTGATCTTAGGAGAAAATAATTTAGTCTTCCACTATTAACTATGATGTTAGCTGAAAGTCTTCTATAGTTTTCATTTATTAAGTTGAAGAATTTTTCTTCTGCTCTTGATGTGTTTAGAGATTTATTCATGACTTGTATTGGATTTTTTAAAATATGTTTTCTGTTCCTTGAAATAATAATTTGATTTCTGTCTTTTATTTTGTTAATATGGTATATTACATTAAATGATTTTTGAACAGTAAACCAACCTTACTTTTGTGGGATAAATCCCACTTTTTCATGGCATATATTTTTATATTGTTGTAGTCATTCTACTAGTATTTTGTTAAATATTTATATATCTATATTCATAAGTGTTATTCATCTGTATTTTTCTTTTTTGTGATGCCATTGTCTAGCTTTTATATCAGTGTGATATTGGACTCATAGAATGAGTGGAAATTGTTCTTTCTCAGTTTTTAAAAACTATTTGTGAAGAATCATTATTATTTTTTAACATTTGATTAAATTTAACTTGAAGCCATGCAGGTCTCACTTTTTCTTTGTGAGACCATTTTTTGTTCACTTAATTGCTTTATTCCTTAAAAATCCATTCAGGCTCTTTTCTTCTGTGTGGGTTAGTTTTGCTAATTTTTGCCTTTCTGGGAATTTGTATGTCTTGTCAAAGTTTAATTTGTTAAACATGTTCATGGTATTTATAATTTTTAAAATTTCTCTTGGTCAGTAGCTATGTCCTTCCTTGATTGCTGATGTGCCATTTGAGTCATCATTTTTTGTATGAGTTGTAGTCCTTCCATGTGACAGAATACTACTTTATGGATAGTTTAAAGTTCTTCCCACAACATACTTTCTTTCCTCCTGTTGAGATATTTTAAAATTATTTTGCTTATTATATTTTAAAGAGATTTTAATTAAAATATTATATTTAGCCAAGTAATTACTATTTTTGGGTGATTGCCATTCTTCTTACAGATCCAGATCCCCATCTGGTATGGTTTTCCTTTTGGCCTGGTGCACTCCCCTTACAGCCTGTTGAATGTTGATATATTCTGGTAGCTTTTGTATGTCCAAAATAGGTCTTACCTTCACTTTCTTTTTTTAAAAATATATTTGCTGAGTAGAGAATTCTATATTTATAGTATTTTTCTTTAAAGATAGTGCTCCACTGTTTTTTGGTTTGAATTGTTTCCAACACTATATTTGCTATCATTATTATTTTTCTTTATATGAAATGTGCTTTTATCCTATTTGGCTGCTTTTAAAATTTGTTTATCACTGGGTTTTAGTAGATTGTGGAATGCCTTAGAGTAGTGTTTTCCACATTTCTTGTGATTAGCTTTCTTTGAGTATCTTAAATTTACGGTTTATTGGCAAATTATCTACCATTATGTTTTCAAATATTCTTCTGCCCCCCCTTTCCAGAACTCTGATGTAATGTATATTAGACCACTTGAAGTTGTCCCACATGTATTAATTCTCTGTTTATTCCTTTTATTGTTATTATTATTTTGATCTTGGAATGTTTCCATTGCTATACCTTCAAATTTACTAATATATTCATCAGCAGCGTCTATCACTTATGTAATATAGTATGTATTTTCTCAGATATTGTATTTTCCATCTTTAGAAGTTAAGTTTAAAAGTTAAATTTGTCTTCTATATTTCTGTTTAATGCATATTATCTTCCTATAGATGATTTTGCTGTGAAATGGACTTGTAATTGTTTTTATGCCCTTGTTTACTAATTACATCATCTGTGTTATTTTGGGGTCTATTTACCTGACTTATTTTTCTCTTTCTTGCTTCTTTTCATTACTGGGAATCTTTGAATGGATACAGGAGATTATTAATTTTACCTTAACAAATACTGCATTTATTTGGAAGCTGTCTGATCCTTTTGGTTCTTGCTTTTAGGCACTGAAAAAAAAAAAAAAAAAAAAAACATGAGTAGAGCATGTTTAGTATAGAATTAATTATTCTTAACTACCTGTAAGAGATCTTGAGTACTTTCCTCGATGACCTATGAATTACGAGGTTTCTACTCTGACTGGTGAGAAAACAGAAACTATTCTGTGCCCCATATGAGTTTTAGAAGTTGTTTCTTCTAATTCTCTCAGGTGGTTCTTTCTATGACATTGGATAATCGTCTCAAGTAAATGTAGTTTAATCAGTACTCAGTAACTCAGCTAAATCCTCAAGGGAGACCCTTTACTGATCTTAAAGTTTTGTTATGTTTAGTTAGTTGGTTTTTTTTTTTTTTTTTGCACTATCCCTTGTGAACTCTAGTCAATGCAAAAAGACTACCAGGCTCTACCTGAACCCTCTTTTCTACATCATAGCCTGGAAACAATAACATTGAACTAGAGCAATGTTAGGGCTCAACCTCTTTTGTTTCTCATACCAGGGATGGCTCTCCTTCATTGCCTGATATACAAATATCCCTTATATCATTTTTCATACATTTTTACCCAGTATTTTAGTTATTTTGGTCTTGAAGATCTTTTTGATCTTTTTACTCCAATTTAATCAAAAGTATATATCTTTCACAGTGCCTATTTATTTTTATGACCTTTATAAGTTTATTTTCTCATTAAATTTACCTCTTATTTGATGTAGTCCCATTTGTTTATTTTTCCTTTATTTCCCTTGACCTAGTACATATATCAGCAAAAATGTTGCTATGAGAGATATCTGAAATTTTACTGCTGATGTTTTCCACCAGGACCTTTATGATGTCACAACTTATATAAGTATTTTATCGATTTGAGTTTATTGTGGTGTATGGTGTAAGCTGGTGATCGAGTTTCATTTTTTTTGCATTAGCAGTTGAGCTCTCCCAACACCATTTATTGAAGAGGATATTTTTATTTCATTGTATGCTCATGCCCGCCTTGTCACATATTAACTGATTGTAGAGGCATGGGTTTATTTCTGGGCTCTCTATTCTGTTCCATTGGTCTATGTCTCTGTTTTTATGCCAGTACCAGGCTATTTTGATTACAGTGGACTTGTAGTATAGTTTGATATCAGGTATTGTGATCCCTCCAACTTTGCTCTTTCTTCTCGAGGTTGCTGAGGCTATTCAGGGTCTTTTTTGGTTCCATATGAATTTTTGGAATATTTGTTCTAGATCTGTGAAAAATGCCATTGATATTTTAATAGAAATTGTGTCAAATCTATAGGTTACTTTGGGTAGTACTGACATTTTAATGATGTTAATTCTTCCAATCCATGAATAGTTATATACTTCAAATGAATGCAACTCCATCAAATTAAAAAAACTTCTCCATGGTTAAAGAAACCATCATCAAAATGAAAAAGTACTGTATAGGAGAACTTATTTGCCAATGATACATCTGACAAGGGTTTAATCTCCAAAATATATGAAGAATTTGTATAACTCACCATGAAGAAGACACACAATCCAATTAAAAAATGGGCAAAGGACCTCAGTAGACACTTCTCCAAGGAGGACACAGAGATGGCCAACAGACATATGAAAAAATGCTCAACATCACCAGCCATCAGAGTGACACAAATTAAAATCACAATGAAGTATCACCTCACACCTGTCAGAATGGCTATCATTAATAAATCAGCAAACAACAAGTGCTGGGGAAGTTGTGGAGAAAAGGGAACCCTAGCGCACTGTTGGTGAGAATGCTGACAGGTGTAGCCACTCTGGAACAGTATGGAATTTCCTCAAAAAATTAAAAATGGAACTAATTCCATTGCTGGGAATATAACCTAAGAGTCCCAAAACACCATTTTAAAAGAATATATGCACCCCTATGTTCATAGCAGTGCTATTTACAATAACCAAGTATTGGATACAGCCTAAGTGCCCATCAGTAGATGAATGGATTATAAAAACTGTGGTACATTTACACAATGGAATACTATGCCGCAGAAAGAAGAAGGAATTCTTACCTTTTGTAACAGCATGGATGGACCTAGAGACTACTATGCTAAGAGAAATAAGCTAGTCGATGAAAGACAAATACCATATGATTTCACTTATAAAAGGAATCTGATGAACAAAATAATGAGCAAAACAGAACCAGATGCATGGAAACATAGAACAGACTGACAGCTGCCAATTGGGTGATGAGGTGAGAGGGTAATGGTGGGAGGAAGGAAATGGACTAGTCAAAGAATATGTATGAATGACCCATGGGTTTGGACAATGGTGCAGGGCTTGGTTTTGGGAGCAGTGGGTAGGCTGGGTGGAGGAGGGCAAAGGGGCAAAATTGGGACAACTGTAATAGAATAAATAAGAATAAAAAGTAAATAATTTTACCTCTAATAATGATTTTATTACTCAATATTCTTAATCTTGATGTAACAAGACTATATTCTTATACATCTAGTATCTTAAAACTCCAGGTAGAACTGGGAATTATAATATGTAAAAGTACATTATATCTTATGGTGTTTGTGAGGATTCAATGAAATAATTTCTGTAAAGTAACAAGCATGGTGTCTAATACATAGTTAATAATTAAGGAATATTTTAACAAGAGTAAAGTTAGATATATGAGTGGATATAGAGAAAGACCCACATTTTGACAGTATAAACAAGCAGAGAGAAGCACAGGTTGAGAAACCCAAAGGAAAGAAACAATTCTGGAAAACAAAGTTGGGGACAACTTTTACTTCTGTCCATCCTCTCCAGAGAAAGTTCCTTCCAGAACTCTTCTATGCTCAGATTCTTTTAGGTTTTTTGATTTATGAAGGGTAAACATTTTTTTTAGAGCTTAACTATTTTATTTACATTTCTCACGCAACAGTTATATGAAATTATACATGTTTAAAGGTAGGACAACTGTAACTGAACAAAATAAAAAATAAAATAAAATAAAATAAAATTTCCAGTTGAAAAAAAAAAGAAAATGTCTAACCTCAATATTTGAAATTATTTGTAAAATGATACTGCTTGATTTTGGTGGAAGGATCAAAAAACTTTACCCTCAGATTCCAATAGAAAATATAGTTCTCAGGAGGTCAGTCATGGGTCACCATGAAGACTCCCAACCGTACTGTGCACTGTCCCCCAATTATTTCATGCTCATAAGCCACTTCCTCAAAGAATACGTCCCATCACGGCTGATGTCATCATAAGTCAGCGGTGACATCTGATTTTCTTTTATGTTTCTCAGTACACTAAACACAGCACTAAATATATTAAATTAAAACTTTTTTCAGTATTTTTCTGTCCTTGGCACAGCCTTTCTTCACTCACCCCATTTTCAAATATCCTTATTTGGCTTATATAGCATCATCTTGAAAAAACCTTCCTTTACCCTATCTAGACATGACTTGTGCCTCCACAGAATACCATGCATGGCACCACTCTGTTTTTCTCTAACGCTGTTTGCACTTTTCCCTGGATTTGTGTGTGCATCTCATCTACTAGTCTGTATTTTTAGTCTTTAATCAGGGTAACGATCATAGTGTTGTTTCAAGCTTTTCACATTATAAAGCTTCTTCAAACACATCATTTTACTTAATTATTCTTATCTCTGGCATTGCAACTTTATTATACTCTTCCAAAAATCCTATTCAATGTTTTGTAATTCAAAATGACTGCCTTCTAACCCAGGTACACCATTATCTAGTAAAGTATACATATGGAGAAATTACCATATTTTGCTGTATATAACACACACCCATGTTTTAGGCCCAAACTTTCAGGAAAAAATCTTCATTTACATTTTTTAATTCCATTTTTCATTATTTATATTTAGAAACAAAACCAATTATTATATTCCAGGGTGGCATTTTGCATATAGATATTGTTATTGCTTTCTAGAGTTACACTTTGGATACATAAGCATAAATTAAAGAATTGAAAATATTTGTATAGCTACAGAATTAGTACTACCCATTATAATGCACATCCTTAGTTTTCTCTCAAAAATTTGGGCAAAAAGTATGCATTATACATGGCAAAATACAGTACTTAGTCTCTTTGGAGCTCACTTTCTTTATGTGTTGTTCAAGAACATTGTCATTAAATGATATTATATGTTCTTGTGAATTCTTGTTCTATAGCTGTATTCAGTAAATTGTACTTATTAGTATCAATGGCACAGCAGATAAATATATTGAGTTTGAATTGTCGATACATTTTAATCCAGTGGCAAGCACTTGCTTTTTCTCCCTCACTCCATAATTCTGAAGAGTGAAAACATGTAAAACAGTATTCCTGAGTTGCTGTCTGACCTCACATGTACAGTTCTGAATGTATCTGTGGTTTCTTCTACATGTATTTACCACTTAACATACTGGAAAATTAAATAAATATTTAGAATAATTAGATTAACAAAAGACTTATTGTCCTTTTATGTAGACAACATTTCTAGTCTACTATCAGAAATGCTTGCACTTTAAATTATTGTGATGGTTCTTTGCCACATGAATATCACTATCTTAACTAGCCTATGCTTTGAATTTATAAGATTTGGGGGAAGCCAGCAGGCACCTTTATAGGAGGTCAAATCTGTGACACTAAATTTTTAGTATCGAGGCATGTCTGAGCCCATCCTCTTGGTGATCATATTATTTTCCAAAAAGACTTTGTGCTGTTGACATCAATTCTTGACAGGCTGATGACAAAGTGTAGGTCTCAGCTGGAGTTCAAAGATTTGAGTCTGAGTCTTTGCTGGTATTTTCTTTATCTGAAAAGTTTAATACCTAAGATGGTGAGAAGAAGTATAACAAAAACAAAAAGAGCTCTCTTCTAGTAGATTTTGTATTTTGGACATATTTTAGGATCTTCCATACTTTTAGTTACTGAATTCACAGTCTTTTTTTCTTGAAGGAGAGAAAGAAAAAAATAATTTATCTACCAGGCAGTACCCTAAGAACATGACGCCCATAGTTTCAAAGGTGATACTGTGCGTAAAATGACCAAATTCTCCAAGTGTGAGTCAGGCCCCCTCATGCCTCCCTTTTAGCAGTTTTGATTTGGGATTCAACTTTCAGAGTTATAAGAGGCAACATACTTTGTAAATTCCAGCTAAGTAAATTATAATTATAGTCCAGTTTCTAATTAGGAAATTTCAGTATTGCTAAGCTGAGGAATGAAGCTTAAAGATACAATTAATATGAGCTTATATTAAAAGCTTTAGTGGAATTAATAAACTCTATAACAATAGATTATTACTCAATCTTGAACACAGACAACTGGCTTTTGCTGTCAAAAACTAGCAAAGCAACCTACTTTCTATTGGCTACTTCTTGTATAGTGGTATTTTATCAAATTAAACCCTGTAACCCAATGTAATTATGAAGGACTTGGATATTTTTAATGGAAAATAAAGGGAGGGAAACCTTTTGGAAGCCCACAGATTAAAGTTTCCATTTAACCTTCAAATATGAGTAATACAAGTACTGACTCTGAAGTATGCAATGTGAAAGAAAAGTTAGTAGAAAAGGAAAAAGAGAGTAATTAAGGAAAAAAAGGTGTTAAAAGGATAGGAAATAAGGACTCAATTTTGGTTAGAAAGGGAAGCTTGATGTATTGGTTACTTTGTATACCTGGGTCACTTCCTGTCAATATAGTGATAAATTGATTGATACGTTGAGAGGGTATTAGTGGTTCCACTTAGTTACTTCATCTCTGACAGAATTTATCCAAGGAATTCATTGACATAAATTCAGTCAAAGACCTGTCTTTACAGATGTGCCAGCATTCCTGGTATTTTTCACATTAATAAAATTGTATTTTTTGTTAGCACAAAATTACCTTTCTCTGTGAATATCAAATAACAAATGTAGCAGGCACATCATTCAGTTAGACAATGATCGGTTAGACAATGACAGTTAGACAATCATAAGCAGTTATGTGCTTATGATTTTTTAGTAAAAGATTTTGTAATAAAACAGAGGTGTTATTTGTGTTGGATCTTGTATTTTCTAATTATAGATGGTTATTCTCTGTCCTTCCTGTCAAATAACTATTTATGTTGGCCTTGTTGAACTTCTCTTTCCAAGTCCATATATATGGAAAATTATTTACTCTTTAGGAATTTTGCTTTCACTTTGAATAATAATTAGGTAAGTATGTGAAAAAAATTGCTATTTACTTATGAGTCCTTTGGAAATAAGACACTTAGACAAAGTAAGTCTCTTAGTGTCTAAAACTAAGGTCTTCCTCCCTGACTCCTTTGTCCATGCCCAACTCCCAACCCCTCACCCCTGCACTACAAATACTAACAAATTCCAAAGACCCAGGCCAAGAGTATGCTTCTTGTCCTCATTTGGGATTCTCTAAAAGCAGGACCTCAGATAAAGATTAGAGTGAAAAGGAAACTGAAGGATATTGTTAGGGGGTGGGATGGGGAAGAGAGAGCAGCCAACAAAGGATGTAGCAATGTGTAAGCAACTGAAGCTTAACCTCTGTGCGGAAGCTGACAATCAGTATGCAAGATACACACCAGGGTTATCCTACCCAAGGGACTGGTTTGCCCACGCACACCAAAATACCAAGACCAGGTAGCATAAAAACAAAAATTTATTTCTCACGGTTATGGAGGCTGCAAAATCCAAGATCGAGATTCGGGCAGTGTTCGGTGTTTGGTGAGAGCTCTCTTCCTGGCTTGCAGATAGCCACTGTGTTCTCGCGTGACCTTTGCTCTGAGCACAGGCTGAGGTAGACCTCCGGTGTCTCTTCCTCTTTTTAGACGAGCACCAACTCCACTTTTATAACCTCATTTAACCTTCATCACCTCCTCACAGGTCCTATCTCCAAACACAGTCACATTGGAAGTTAGGGTTCCAGGATATGAGTTTTGGAAGGACACAAACATGTAGTCCATAGTAGGAGCTGAAGTACTTATACACCAATTCCCATCGCTTCTGGCACTTCTGAACTACTACGAGGGTGAAAAGGGGGCTTGAGCCACCGGAGGAAGTTGTCAGGTAAAGATGTGCGAGTTCTCGCAATGGGAAGTGGGAAGGTACCCACTGAAGTGGTGAAGATGGTACGAGTGAGATGTCGACAGCGACTGCTTTACTTCTTTAATATTGTTTGAATAGCCTCCTATAATTCTCCTAAATGAACTTAGTCATGCAATTGGGAACTCAGAAATTCTGTCTGTGCCTCAAATCACCAATGGAAGTATGAAACGAAGGTCAGTTTTTACTGAATTATATCATTTTATAATTTCATTTTTCTTAATCATTTGTGTTTTCTTTTTATTGTGTCAAGATGAGATAACATGGATCCTAGACTCCAGAATCAATTTCAAATTTTGATTTCTTTATGAGAAAATAGGAAATTGTTTTCATTTACTGTATTTTTTAAAGTACATCTTAATATTATTGTACTTTCATTGCTTTCTGTGTTTAATTTCTCAACACGTTAAAATCAAAACTATTGTTTTTGTGTCCTATACCCCAGCATCTTGCTTCTGGGTAATATGATCCTTTATAGTTATGGTCCTTTGGAAATTTTTCTTTTTAAAATTGGCAGGAAGAAATGGTAAGTTAATAATGTAAATTTACTTATTCTCCTTACTGAGACAGCACTAAAATAGTAATGTTTTCTACAAATACAAAATACTACATATATATGTGTATATACTTGTATACATATAATACATATGCATATACATACAAATATAAATACATATGTGGATATATCCATATCTCCATTAGCAAATCAGATATTTCAACAAATTTCTGAATGATAAAAAGAAGATGAAGAATGGATCATGAGAGCATTATACTAACTGAAATGTCATACAGAAAAAGACATTTGTATATCTTTTTTACAAAGACATTTGTATGTTGTATATCTCAAATTAGTATTTTATATGTCAATTATGCTTTAATAACTGGAACGTAACTGAAGCATAACAAAGCTAAACAAACAGAAAGCAGATGGAGGCATGTTTGTGGATGTCATGCCTGCTGGGACCCTGGAAGCTCGAGGTTAGACTGCATTGTACAGAGGGGTTTGCCTGACACGCAGAGGGCAATGGCAGGAAGAAGGGGGGCACTTTTTAACACAGAATCTGGGAGAGCTCCAGAACTGTAGAGAGTTGGTGGGAAACAATTTGGGTGAAAAGTTTGGATAAAGTTAAGGACATGGTACTTGGAAACAATGCAAAGAAACAAACAAAATAGAATTAAAATTGATAGAAATGTGGGGGTGATCACTGGCTGGACAGGTGATCACTGACTACATGACCCATGTTTCTGGAATCAAAGTGATGCAAGTATTTGATTGATATACCACTTTTAGAAATAATGTGTAGACATGGCAGGAAAAACATACTTAAGTTTATACAGAATGCAGAAGTTATCAAGTCAGAGAGAACCGGAGTTCAGAGGGGGGAAGCTGGGAAGACTACTAGAAGAGGAGGGATGCTGGTAACCTCAGTCCACAGAGGGGGCAGTGCAATAACTACATCTGTGCCAATAGTAGGGAAAAATGTGTTAAGAAATACATTCTCAAACTTTGTTTTCCCTTAAATCAATTGGCTGCAAAATTTTATATGATCTTAACTCACCTGGTAGTAAAGTCTGACCAAATAGCATGAAGCTATTTACCGCTTTTGTTTGTCACATTTCTTGTGAATATCTATACTTTCTGCTGCATAAATATTAAAGGATTTTAATTATAGGGTATGTTCTAAACCCTGCAAGGGTTATTATTTTTAATATACAATATCTATAAAGTAATACTTTTCTTAAATCTGAAAAGTTCTGAATTCCAAAATACATATGACTTCCAAGGTTTTGAATAAGTGATGACAAGCAAGTATAAAAAATAAAGACTTGTATGGGAATAACAAATGCCAAATTTAAGAGGTTGTTACTTTTGTGGGGGGGGGGAGAAAGACATTGTGATTCGAAGATTTAGAGGAAAGACCTCAGTGAATTGGCAATATTTTAGTTATTCAACTGGGTAGTGGTAACCAAAGTATTTGTCACATTAACTTATAGTCCCCCTTTTCCATGCCTTTAATTGTTCATAATGATTAAAAAGCTAGGCAAGAGAGAAATTTAAAATAGTGTTATGGCCATATTGAAAGTGCATGGAAAGAGGAGATGAGAAGGTAGTTTAAATGTGCGAAATCTTTTTTGGTCATACCAGGCAGACAGCAGACAATGACTACATTTTCATGGAAAAAAAAAAGCATTTATACACGCATATTATTTAGAGATATGGGGGTAACCAATAAAATAAACAAAAAAAGGTAAGCTAAAAGTCATTGCTTTTAGGAATTAGGAATTAAGAGTAGAGATGGGACAGAGAAGTGTTGCTTTTAACCATGTCCATATATTAAATTTGTGCATTTCAAAGACATTGTATGGATGAATAACATCAGTTTTTAAAAGCACAACTTCTGATCTTTTGTGGTAAAATGGTTTCTATTAAATAATCATCATGATTTAAGGAAAATGACAATTGTTAGAATAAAATGGAATAGTAGATGTCAAAGTGCTGTATAACCTCTAAATCATTACATATAGTTACAAAGAGGATAGTGCATTTGCAAATGAAATACAAACTCCTCTAATATAATAAAATACATTTTTTCATGTAGAAACATGCCTAAAATTTTCTATGGAATCTAGATAGTCTGAGTTACCACTAAATATTATTAAAAGTAAAAAATATAGAAATATTACCATAAAGTCATTTGCTGATTAATGCTTATTTCTGATTATTGTTGTTGCTGTTTTTTTCCTTCAAGAATCATCAAATTTCCTCCAAATTATCATGTACAGCCTTACTGCCCTTTCACTCCTTTCACTCCTAAAATCTTTAGTAGAGTTAGCATTAATTTGAACTTTATATTTTAGGGATCCTCTATCAGGGGTGTCCACCTCACGGCCAACAGGCCACATGCAGCCCAGGATGGCTATGAATGTGGCCCAGCACAAAATCTTAAATTTACTTAAAACATTATGAGATTTTTTGTGTGATTAGGTGTTGCAGTGTATTTAATGTGTGGTCCAAAACAAATCTTCTTCTTCCAGTGTGGCCCAGAGATGCCCTGGGACACCCTGGCTTCAGAAAGAATGTATAAGCAAAAGTAGTTATCATACCATTCTTCATTGTCTTCCAGGCACACCCTGGTATTTTCCCCCTTCATGCCACTGTGCTTGATATATCATTAACCTGGAAGATCTATTTTTCTCCATTTCTTGTTATTCAAAAATTACAAGGCCCAGTTTAAGTGTCATTTTAATCACAATGCCTGTCTAGATCACTCTGAACAATTTTTTTTAGTAGTTTGCCTTAATTTGGAACAAAGAGAAGAAAATCTTACTTGGTCTCTGAAGTCCATGTCCAAGGGTACCCTCCAATAACATAAGTGTTAGAAGACATTTTTAACAAATCATTTACTGGATCATTAATTTGGTTAGTCAGCCAGTCAGCCCACAAATATCTCAGAACAGCTGTGTGCCGGGAGTAACAATATTTCACTTCCCATGTTTCTACAAAGAAAGTAGAATATGCTGCACTATGAAAACAGCCAAAACCTGTTACTAGAATCAGGTCACAGAGGCACCATAATAGTAAATATTTGAGTTTTAGGAGTTTACTTATGATCTAACAGAAGATGAAATGCAGGGCATTGAAACTGAAGAATACATGTCTTAGAGAAAGAAGATGAGCTTCGCCTGAATTTTGACCATGGGGCATAGACTTGACCCTTCCTGATCAATTATTTTCCTCCATGGAAAATATAAATTTGAAGATTTTATTTATTTAGAGAGATGGAAAGGGAAGGAGAAAGGGAGTAAGAAAGGGAGGGAGGGGGACATCAATGGGTGAGAGATACATTAATCTGCTGTCTTTCTCATGCCCCCATCCAGGGACCTACCCCAAAACCTAGGCCTGTGCCCTGACTGGGGGTTGAAATGGTGATGTTTTGGTTCACAGGCTGGTACTTAATCTACTGAGCCATACCAGCCAGTGGTTTGCAAATATTATGAATTAAATTATTAATTCATACTATTAAATTGAAATTTAATTAATTGCAATATTAAATTTTAATGTAATATTATGAATTGTTTATTTTTTGAATTTTTCATTTAATATTTTTGGATTGCAGTTGACCACAGGTAACTAAAAACATGGAAAACAAAATCACAGATATAGTCTTTTTTGGGGGGGTGGAAGGTAAAGGATGGTCATTTTAATTCAGTGGTGTTTCTCTATCCTCTTTGAACTCTTTAAAAAAATTTAAACTTTTTTATTGTTGTTCAGGTATAGTTGTCTCCACTTTCCACCCACTGAATTTTTAATCTCTCAAACTTTCTCTTCAATATTTAAAGAATGACAACAATATTCTGGCTTTTAAGTATAAGTAAGTTTGAGTAAATTAGTTTTTTTCTCATAGTTAATTTAATAGTCTAGTTCATCTTTATAAATGCTTTTGTTTTAACCATGTACTACAATATGCCAAATCTCAATGTTAGTCTTCACATTACTATGCATAGATAGATGATAAATAGCTAGATAGATAGACAGACAGATGGACACAGATAGATAAACAGGAAGGGAGGGAGGGAGGGAATAATAATCTTTATTCAACTATCCTATCATTTACATAGCTCCTTATTTAAGTTTTAGTACTTAATTGTCCCTATGCCTCAGCCTTCTCCTAGCGTTTTCAAGAAATTCTTAAATTATTTCCCATGTTTTCACTATTTCATCCATGGTACTATTATCTAACCCTTTTCTCCTGGTTGTGTGTCAGAGCGCTCACCTTTGCCGTCCTACCTTTTGAGTAGATCCATGTCCTTTTTCTAATATAGCTAATCTAGAGCAATTTTTCCATTGTTTTAAATCTCACTGCCTCCCTATCTTATTGTTAAGGAACACGTGAAATAATTATTTTAATACAAGAAGCTGTACAAAGGAATATCTCATGGTAGCTATATAACTATATATTTACTCCCACATGTACAGCTCTACATAATAACCAAAGTGTACAAAGTGCAGATAGATTATCATGGAGCATCTGATGACCGCCCTTATGCTGCAGAGTGAGTTTTCAGAAATAATTTCCTGCCACATTCCTAACTGTATTTGCAGCTTGAGTTGATCCCCTTCCCTGCTGTTCTCTGATCTGCCCCTGGGTTGTACTAACAGCCCCAACAGACAGACTGGCTCATGCTGCCTGCTGCTCAGACACAGATTAACTCACTGCCAGCCATATGGGCTAACGACTTCATAAATTCCTCTCTTTTTGCTTTTGGCTCTTAGAAAAGTTAATGGATAGTTTTCTGGTGGAGAGAAAAACCTGGTGGCGTGCAGACTGGGCAGTAATCACCTGCACTCACACAACTGGTACCTCCATCTGCCCTTCGGCAGCTATTTCTGTAAAGGGAATGGATTACTGCCTTAGGTGTTACTCGTGCTCTCCTTGTTAGCCACTGCCATTTGCCTCAAGCAGAAAGTCAAATGATTAAACACCTAATTCATATATTATTTACAGTCATTACAGAATGCATCCATTGTTAAAGAGGCTCTTAGAATATTTCTAGAGTTAAAGAAATACAAATTATTTTTATCTGTTTTGGCAAGTGTATTCAAACAACTATGCTTATTTTTAAACATAGTAAATAAAGGCTTTAACAAATGAAGTGGTGAGTTTGAAAGACCATGGTTTCAATGAGTTTGACTTAGTTCCCTTCATGTGCCTTAACTGCCCCTGAAATGTCTTTAATTGTTTAATGACTAAATGAGAGCAAAAGAGAATAAAGGAAACTTTTATGTCCTTTTCTAATTATAATATGAGGAGTTATTACTCCTCATATTAGTTATATGTAGCTTGATACATTAGTTATTAGAACATGTGAATAAATTAGTGAGAAAACAAATAAACTGTAAATGTTTATGAAGGACAAACCATGTCTAATATTATGAAGAGTAGCCTCATCTAAAATGTATTGGGTCCAGTGCTTATTTTAAACTATATATGATATTTCCACTAAATTGAAATAAGGTTTTGGTTAAAATTTGAAATTGGCCATTGACTATGATAGTATTTACAAATGATCTTGATGTTCAAAAATAATCTATAACTTCTTGTTTGGAAAAGTTTACATGCACCCTTTCCTCCCTGCTCCTCTGAGCCAATCAATAGGTAGAGCTATAAACTCAGAAAATAATAGAAGAAGCAACCACACAAGAATGCTGAAAGATAGGAGGAAGGCCAGATGTTCTGGTGGACAGGACTATTGAAGCAACTTAAGGTCATGAAGGCTTATGACCCCTTACACCCTCCCTGCCCCACCATTCAGAAGAAGTCAACTCAGGAGTTTCCCAACCCCAAACCAAGCAACAGAAAGAGCCCAGGTTGGCTCATTCCTTTTCCTGATTGAATGGAAGATTTCTGAAAACATCAGTTAATCATGGCACCAGGGGCAAAGGTGATCCCTTGTAACAATAAGCAGCCAAGAGAATCATTCTTTTATTAGAAGTCAGAGACTCTCTCCTCCACCAAGAGATATTGGACATCTAGGCAGCAGCAGTTAAAAGGATGCTGTCATGATAAGCAATGCAACACTGGAAACCTTCCAATTCCTGTGGGCCGGAGACTCTTTTTTAAGCTAGGGTTGTGGTCAGTTAGGCAGCACCAGCAAGGGGTACCTGCCATTTAAGTGACCAAATCCAGGAATCCATTTACTTTCTGATAATCACTCCCTTCCTCAGAGACCCCAGGGTAGGAGAGGAGTACGGGAAGGGGAAATCCCACCACAACAGTGCTCTCTGCTCTCCACACACGGGGACTCCCACTACAATAAATTGCTGCCCACAAAAGCCTCTTCTCCTCAAGGGACTTGAGACTGCCCTCCTCTGGTGAAAGAAACTTGGCAGCTTGGTGGGGAAACATCTTTGGCTCTCCTTAGGCAACAACTTCAGGAGCCAGTGGGAACCCCGGCAGTGCCAGATAGTCCTAGATCAAAGTAATACTGCAAGCTCTGAAATTTAAACAGACAAAATATCAAGGATACAACTGAAATCAGCCAGTTATATCCAGAAACAAAAACCTCAAATTGAATGAAAAAAGACAATCAACTGGCACCAACATTGAGATAAGTCAGATGTAGTTATGATTTTTTATAAAATTTTATAAATTTGTGAATTTTTATGCTTTTCAAGCATTTGTCATAAAAATGCTTTAACAATCACTGCACATTCTCTTCGAACAAATGCAAAAATAGAGAATCTCAGCAAAGAAATGGAAATTATAAAAAAGAACCAAATGTAAAAAATAAACCTGAAAAATATAATAATAGTATTATAATACATGACAGAGGATAAAATTAGATTAATAGAATTCACCAAATTTAAACAAAAGAGAAAAAAATGAAAAATATATACAAAGAGCTCAAAGTCATGTGGGTAACAACAAAAATCTAACATTTGTGTCATCAGAGTTCTGACATAGAGAAAAAATAGGGTAGGGCTAAAAGTATTCAAAGAAATAACAGACAACATCTCAAATTTGGCAAATGGCACATACCTACAGATTCCAGAAGCAGAATTTTCAATGAGATAAACTCAAAGAAATCCATGCTAATACAAATCATAATTAAATTTCTCACAACTGGAAACAAAGACACATGGTTGAAAGCAGCCAGAAATAAAGGGGTTTTTACCTACAGGGAAACAGTCTGAAGGAGAACAGACCTCTCGTCTGACTGGAAGGGCTGGAAGGAGCTGAGAAACCATCTTTCATGCACTACAAGACAAAACAACAGCTGCTGGCCCGGAATCCTGTGTCCCGTGAAACTATCCTTCAGAAATAAAGTGGAAATAAAGACATTCTCAGGATACAAAAAACTATAAAACCTTTTTTATGATAAACCTATCTTTAAAGATTGGCAAAAGGCAGTTCTCAAAGCAAAAAGAAAATGATTTTTAAAAATTGGTGCATCAGGAAGAAGAAAGAAACCAGACAACCACAGAAAGAATAGCACTCTTGGTATATACAACAGACTCATTTTTGTCATGAATTCTATAAATCATATTTGATGATTCAAATAATAATCATAAGTATATGATACTTAAGACAATGATATTTAAAATTAAAGAAGGCAAAAAAGAAAATGAAAGTGAAATTTTCACAGTTCACTTGAAGTGGTAAAATGTTCACACCAGTTGACTGTGATAAGTGAAACATGTGTATTATTGTACTCAGAGCAACCTGCACAAAAATTGTACAGACACACTCAAATGCACCATGGCGTGTAAATGGGGGAAACCCAGTTAAAATTGCTTGAGCTGGGGTTTGGACCCAGGAAATCTAGATCCAGAGTTTTGCTCTTCCCTTTCATGTTACATATCCTCTCAGCAATTTGATGCCGCATGTTTGCAGAGATAAATATAATATCTAACACTATTTCCATAAACCAGACACAAATTTAGATTTGATGGATTAGTTCACTTAATCCTAATAATAATCTCATCAAGACAGTTATATTTATCCTTCCTTCGGAGCTAAAAAGTGAGAGTAAAAACAATTTAAGTCACTTGCTCTTATTTACACAACTCTTAAATAGGAGAATAATGGATTTTAATTCAGTTCGAGTCTAGTGTTCACATATTTAACTATTGTGCATGCTGCCTCCTACGCAGGTACTTTTATTCTTTTTGTAAGAAAACACACCTAAAAACAAACATGGCTATCTCCCTCTCCTAATGTTTGAACTTCGTAATGGTAAATTTTATGTATGAACTTGACTGGACTAAGGGACTGGCCAAATAGCTTGTAAGATATTTTTCTGGGAGTGTTTGTAAAGATGTCTTCTAAAGGGATTCCTATTTGGATCAGTACGCTGAGTGAAGAAGATATTCCTCAGCAGTGTGGATGGGCATCATTCAATCTACTGAGAGCCAGAATGACGAACTTACTCTCTCTGCTTGAGCTAAGACATCTGTCTTCTGCTTTCACACATTCAGTGCTCTGGACTCAGGTTTTTGAACTCAGATCTAACCCACACACCCCAACCCCTGACACACACAGATCCACTCATTCTTAGGAGATCAGATTGAGACTAAATGACACCAGTGGCTTTCCTGTTTTTCCAGCTTGCAGGCCACAGGATTGATTTCTCTGCATCCCTAACTGTGTGAACCAATTGCTATTTTATATTTGTTTCTCTGGAGAATCCTAATACAACCTTATCGTTACCAAGAAGCTAGAATGAAACAGCCACATGTTAATTCTGAGAAAAAACAGAGCTTATTAAGAAGTCAGTTTTTATTTTAAAAATTAATATTAATATACCACTTGAACTTGGTCTGTTGTCTATTGACTCTCAAGGCATTTTTACTTTGGTTTATTGACTAATTGTTTAGGTAAAAAAAGACACTGCATTTTTTAATGGGAAGCCCAGGTCACTTTCTGTCTGCAAACCTTAGAGCAGTCATCAATTTCTCACTCCTGAAAACAGCTTGATGAGGAGCTGGCTACCCTAACAGCTTGCCTTGGAGCACCCTATTGTTAACTTCATGAACTGTCTCACCTGGCTCTTTCATGCCTCTTTTGTGCATGGACCTTCATGAAATTAATCTCCAGACCTTTGTGGTAGCCCAGGGCCAGACACCTTTCTTGTGTGTCAAAGGGATAAACCAGATGAGAAAAATCTAATATCTAAGTGTTTGTTTTTGAACGCATTCAGAAATATTTAATATGGATATATGAACAAAGTAATAAAAAAGCTAAACACTTTTATTTGTCCAAAATACAGTTACCTATTTCAGCCCATCTTTGTTGTGATTAAAGAGCTCTGACATAAATAAAGCTTCACAACTTTGCACTTCACACATTTATGCGTAGGAAGCTATATGGAGAAGGAAAAAGGGAAAAAGCGATGGAGGGAAGACAGACCGCATAAAATCAAAATATAAGACTTCTATGACTTAAAGAACACGGTGTTAAGATATTGAATACTATAAAAGTTTAAGATGAGAGAGCTGCTCAGATCAACAGTAATTAAAATGCAACAAAATTGTGAAGCATAAATTTCTCATCACCTTTTATAACCTCTATTATTAAAAAAGTTATAAACAGTCAACAGTCAAGAAAACACTGCAGTGAAAGACTTGCATGGGTCAGCCCCGATTGCAGTACTGGATAGGTCAGCTGGTAGTGTTCATGTGCAGGCAGGGCTTGCTATTAGTGTGTCTAGCTAGGCAAGACCACTGCCTATGCTCTGAAGTCAGGAGCAATGCTTCTTACTAGGCTTGGCATTCAAGTGGCTGCTGGGAGTGCTCCCTAGTGAGGCGAGGGTGCTGGCTGTACTCCATGGTTAGGTGTGGTCACTAGCTAGGTTCTGCAATCACCTCTGGTCAGTCAAGATCACAGGCTGTGTTCTTTCTCAGGGTGATGTCAGTGCTTGTACTCTGCTATTAGGTAAGGTGATAGTCTAGGCTCCACAATCAATCCTGGTTGGGCATAGTCTTAGGCTGTACCTTGTGACCAGATGGTGCTGCAGGCTGAACACAAGATCCAAATGGAACTGCAGGTAGAGTTTCATAGTTGGATGGGGCCTCAGCCTGTCCTCTGTGATCAGGTGGACAACACAATGGGCTTCATGATTAAATAGACATCTGGCTGTGCTCCACTACTGGGCAAGATCTCTGGCTAGGCTCTCTGGAAGAAGGGCCTCCAGCTGTGTTCTGAAGTTGGATAAGGCTAAAGGCTCTGCATTCCTGCAGGGTTGCTATCCAGTTCCTCTCCATGAGTGGGCAGCGGGTTATGCTTGTGGTTGGATGGAGTCACTGGCTGGGCTCCTTGCCTGGGAGAAGCCTCATGGTGTGTTCAGTGTGTTCAGCAACCAAGCAAAGCCATTGGCTAGGTTCTGCTATAGGGCAGTACCATAGACTGGGCTCCTACTCTACCTAGGGTCACTTTTCATGCTCCCTCATTATGCAGGTCCAGAGGCTACAGTTAACATTTGGACAGGGATAATGGTTTGGGTCTTTGCCCAAGTGGGGCTTTAAGATGGGATTTGTGGCTGCTTAGGTTCTCTGGCCATACTTCCTGGTCAGTTGTGACTGGGAGCTATACTCAGCTGTGGGATGGGGCTGCAAATTTGCTTCTCTGAACAGATAAGCCTAGAACAAACTCCACAGCATGTTTGGCTAGTTGACTAGGGACTCAAATCAGGCAGACCTGCCAGTTGAGCTCCCTGGCCAGATGGGGCCACAGGCTCAGCTCTGTAGATGGGCAGAAATCCCAGATGGCTGGAATTTCTGCTTGGGAGCTGCTGCTGTAAATAAGAAGGCAGTGGGTCAAGATCTGAGCACTGGTCACTCTAAGTCCAATCCCCTTTTCTGTCTCTACCTAATCCTCAGCAGTTAAACCCTGTGGGTTCCACACCGTGATCCCCATGAGAATAGACCTGAGTGGGCTTCCTGGGAAGTTTCCCACAGTTATGATGAAGCTAGATGTCCATCTTTGTCTCTCTTTTTGCCGCTGGAAAAACTATGGGTCTAAGGCAGCCTTCTTGGTAAGGTGCTGTGTTGGCTCGGGGAAGGGGTAATGCAGTCAGAGTACAGCTCCTATTCTTTCCCTTCTGCGATGGTTCTTCTCAGTCTGTGTGGTCCAGGGAGGTGCCTGTAGCCTCATTTCAGGTTCTAGGATTTCACATAGATAATCACCTTGTCTATGGATAATTGCTAGCTGATTTGCTTATAAGAGGGACTGAAGTCAGAAATGACCTATGTGGCCATATTGATGATGTAATTCATATCCCTGGAATTTATATATGGATAATCGTTTGTGCAAAGCATTGCAATTTCACAGGGCTCTTCTCTGAAGAAGGACCATGAAAAATGAATAATAGGTGGTCTGGGAGTTTCTTCTTTCCCATTAGTCTCCAGAGGGTCCTGGGTTTGGATCAATCTGTGAAGTAGAATAGGGTATTATTTGGATTAAAGATGCCCCTTCTATCACTGAATATGTACTGATTTTAGGAACAAGAAAAATGCTACAATTCTATCTTGAATGAGATTCTCATCCCAAGAGGTAAATAAGATGAAAGGTAAATCGATACTTAGCGAGGCAACCACTCAAATATAATTGTATAAAAAGAATCTATACCCAGTAGTAGAAAATAAAAATAACCTAAATTAAAAGATGATTTGCTTTTATTGTAAATTTAAATTAAAATTCCTTTTAGCCATTTCTGGATGGATTGCTAACTACCACGTAAGTTCCTTAATTTTATCTTATTAGAAAGTTTTTCAGTTTTTATCTAAATTTCCCCTATAATTATCTATGGAGCAACAGCAGAATTCACAATATTTTTAAATGCATGTGAAATATTCACAAAAAATAAAATCATATAGGGCTTGTTCTCTGATCAAAATTTATTCAGATTAGAATCAACAAAAGAAAAATATTTGAAATAAATTCTCCAAACTTTAGAAAATACAATACTTGGAACTAAACAAAAATGAAAACAACCAAGCAAAAAGAAGAAAGGTATAAACCAATGATTTAAGCTTCCACCTTAAGCAATTAGATGAAGAACTAACTAAACTCAAAGTAAAAGTAAAGAAATAGTAATGGTAAAAGCATAGGTTATTACAACAGGATATGGAAAAATAGAAAAATATCAATCAAATAAAAGCTGAGCTTAAAAATATGATATTAAATTGACATGCTTCCAGGCATGTTAATGATGGAAATAGTGTTTATCCACAGAGTCACAAGAAAAACACCTCAGGGACCCATGTATAGGAGAATTCAGTGTAGTGGTAAGATTTATTCAAGAAAAAAAAAAAAAAAAACAGGGCTGCCCAAGGTGCCTAATGTTATACATGACCAGTGGTTCAGCTCTGTCTTGCCACGGACTAAGTCCTGGGCCTGAGAAGCAGAAGTGTCTACCAGGAAGGTCAGGAACCTGAACTGTAAAGCCATCCCCCTGGGCCCTGGTAATGTAGAAGAGTCTCTGCTTCCATCCGACTAGCTAAATCTCTGGTCCTGGCGGTGCTCCAGTCGGCGCCGTGGTGCTGCACCCAGGACAGCACTCGGAGCCCTGCAGCTCCTGCAGTTACAAAGAGAAAATGCAAGGGAACAAACATTCGAATGAAGAACTGTGTACTAGGCAGGCCTTTGTTAGCTTCGATTTTATTACCTCGGGCTTGGGAGAAAGTATGCTTTCTTTCAAACTATTCAATCTCTTTCTTATCCTTCATGGTCTTGGGCTGGGTCCTCCCTATCCAATCCGCTCTTTTCCCAGGTTTTCCAGGCTGGACTCCACCCCTTTATGTCACCATTTTGGCTTCTACTGTGCATGCCCCAAAGTTTGCTGTGTTACCAGGTTTATACTGCTCATGTGCTTACCTTCCCCTGTGCCATGTTGGCTTCTATTGCACATGTGCCTCGCAAAGGACTTTCCCCTGCTGGTTTTTTTTTTTTTTTTTTTTTTTTTTTTTTTTTTTTTTTTTTTTCGTTCCACAGGAATCCCAGCTAATGACCAGATCTTCCTGCCCACTTTGGAGATTAAGACCCCTCAGTGGAGGATGCCGCTGTGCCCTGGGGAGCTTGTGAATGCCACAGCTTCCTAGTGAATCAGGCTCAATGTTCATTTCAGCTCCCTAGAGATTCAAGCTAAATGTCTGATTTCCATTTGCTCCCTTCCATAACTAACAAGCTACCTATCCTAACAGGCAGACTGATAATAAAAATGGAGAAGCTGAAATTACCAATAATAGGAATGACAGATGGTTATCACTCTAGATTCCCTAACATGAAAAGGATAGCAAGAGAATACATTATTATAAACAAATTTATGTCAATAAATTTGACAACGTGTCCTCCCAAATCCACACGTTGAAACCCTCACCCCCAGTGCACTGATAACAGGAAGCAGGCCCTTTGAGTGGTAATTAGGTCATCAGGGTAGAGTTCTCAAAATGGGACTATCGCCCTTATAACAGAGATACCAGAGAGCTCTTTTACCCCCTTTTTTCACCATGTGAGGCAATAATAAAAAGGCCACAGTCTGCAACCCTGAAGAGGGTTCTCACCAGAACTCAACCATGCTGGCACCCTGATTTCAGACTTCTGGACTCTAGAACTGTGAGGAATGAATTTATGTTGTTTGTGAGCAGTCTAGCCTGTGGTGCTTTGTTATAGCACCTGAATGGACTAAAATAACTTAAATGAAACAGAGAAATTTCTTTAAGACAAATGCAACTTTCAAATGGTTAAGAAAATTATTTAGCCCAATTCAATTTTTAAAGATTGAGCTCATAATAAACATATTTCAGGCCCAAATGGAATCATTGGTGAATCCTGTTAATGTTTTTAAGGTAGAAATAATATAAATCCACTAAGTCTTTCAGAAAATGGAAGAGGAGTGGAAACTCTCCAAGTTATGTTATAATACCAGAAGGAGACAAGACATTACTGGAAACAGAATTGTAGAACCTAACATCCTGGAATAAATAAATAGGATCATGACGTTTAAACTAAAAATGCAATATTGGTTTAACATTCAAAAATAAATTAATGTCATTTACCATATTGACAGAATAATGGTGGAAGAGCCATGTGATTATCTCAATATATGCAAATGTACTCTCACACATTTCTCGTGGGAATGTAAAATTATACAACCACTTTGGGAAACAGTTTAGCAATTACATACAATGATGGAAATATGCAATCCATGTAATCCACTAATTCCACGTCTAGATTTCATTTCTAAAATAAAATATATATGTCCCCTCAAATACTATACACAAATGTGAATAGCAACTTGATTCATAATAGCTCCAAACTGAAAAAAAATGAATGTCGAAAGCCAAGTGAATAGCTAATAATTTGCAGTATATTCTCAACAGTAAAAACAAACAAATTACTAATATATGGAACCACATGAGAAGAAAACATGCTGAGAAAAATAGGGAGATGCAAAGAGTATATATTGTATCATTCCATTCATATGTAATCCTAGAAAAGGCAAAACTAATTCATTATAATCAAAAGCATATCAGTGTTGTTTTGGGTTTGGATTAAAGATAGAATGACTGCAAAGCAGCATGAAAAAACTATCTAGGCTTTTGGCAATATTATGTATCTTTATTGTAAGGTGTTCACACCAAAAATTTATATATGTACCAAAATACATCAACCTGTATTCTTAAAATAGTTCTATTTTATTTTATGCAATTTTATTTTAATAATGTTTACTTTAAAGAACACCAACAACCAGAATTTTTTTAAAGGATTCCCAGTGTCCAAAGGTACAGGGTCAAGGCTAAACATAAACCCTCCCTTTCCACAGTATAATAAAGCTTTCCTCATTCAGGTGCTGACCAGTCCAGCCAGTTCTCTTCCTGGGGTGCTGAGCTCTTAATGAAGCTGGGGACTAAAAGGTGAGCCCAATATGCCCCACAACTGCTTACTCTGGAAAAAAAGGCACCAACACCCCTCCAGAGGTAATCCTCTTAAAGTTGTAAATTCACGGGAAACATTTTTTGTGGAGCCCTTCCCTATTCAGACATTCTTGTAGTGTCTGCTTTATTTTCTCATTCTAAGATGTTGTTTTTAATCCTTCTCAGTATGACGATAGACTTATAGGCTAGTAGGGTGGGAAAGTAGCAAGAGTAATGAATTAGTTTATTCAATACCTAATAAACTTTATCAAGCCTGGAACACTGTGTGGCCAAAGAGTAGTAAATGGACAAATGGGGCTCTTAAGAGATGAAAAAATACACAAACTGGAGGGGGACCTGGTGCCCTATTTTAATATCACTCTTATTCAACTCTCTTTAAATCAGTTTGCAAAGAATAATGCCCGGGGAAATAAAACATTTCTTTGAAAAGCATCAGTATTCAAGTGAGAATATTTGTACATAATCTGGGCCATGTTAGAATTGGTGCAGTAGAATGACAAAACCTTTTGGTAAGACAAACCTGGGTTTCAGGTCAAGCTCTGCTTTTTCTTGTAGCCTATTGAGCATTTGTAAGATTGTGAAATAAATGTAGTTGCTTCATGTCTCACTTTGGAAAGCTTAGAAAAGTAAAAGATAATTGCAAATCAACATTATGGAAATAGTCACATGTAATCTGAATACTTGCATAATATTCATCTTATAAAGCATAATATTCATATGCAAAATATTTGCATATTTTGAATGAGATTTAGAATGGTTTATCCACAAACATCCAGAGAATGAGACCTCACAAAAAGTGGGACGTATTGAATATTTGCTCAACATTCAATATTTTTTTAAAATTTTATTTTAATTGTTGTTCTTGTACAGTTTTCTGTCTTTTACTCCCATCCCAGCTCACCGCCCCAGCCCTCCCCACCTCCCTCCCATTTCCATGCCCCCTAGTTTTTGTCCATGTGTCCTTTATACTTGTTGCTCCAAACCCTACCCCTTTTCTTCTGAAATTCCCTACCCTCTCCCCTCTGGTCACTGTCAGCCTGTTCTCAATTTCAGTGTCTTTGGTTATATATTGCTTCTTTGTTTTGTTGATTAGGTTCCTGTTAAAGGTGAGATCATATGGAATTTGTCTTTCCCCACCTGGCTTATTTCACTTAGCATAATGCTCTCCAGTTCCATCCATGCTGTTGCAAAGGGTAGGAGCTCCTTCTTTCTTTCTGCTGCATAGAATTCCATTGTGTAAATGTACCATAGTTTCTTGATCCATTCATTTACTGATGGGCACCTAGGTTGCTTCCAACACTTGGCTATTGTAAATTGTGCTGCTATGAACACAGGGGTGCACAGGTTCTTTTGGACTAGCGTTTCGGGGTTCTTAGGATATAATCCTAGCAGTGGAATTTGCTGGGTCCAAAGGTAGATCCATTTTTAGTTTTCTTAGAAAATTCCATACTGCTTTCCATAGTGGTTGCACCAGCCTGCAATCCCACCAACAGTGCACTAGGGTCCCCTTTTCTCCACAACCTCTCCAACACTTGTTTTTGTTGCTTTGTTTATGATGGCCATTCTGATTGGTGTGAAGTGGTATCTCATTGTGGTTTTAATTTGCATCTCTCTGATAGCTAGCTATACTGAGCATCTTTTCATGTGTCTCTGGATCCTCTGTATGTCCTCTTTGGAGAAGAGTCTGTTCAAGTCCTTTGCCCATTTATTAATTGGGTTGCTTGTCTTCTTAGAGTGGAGTCATGTAAGTTCTTTATATATTTTGGAAATTAAAACCTTGTCTGAGGTATCATTGGCGAATATGTTTTCCCATACAGTTGGTTCTCTTTTTATTTTAATACTGTTTTCTTTAGCTGTGCAGAAGCTTTTTATTTTGATGAGATCCCATTTGTTTATTCTTTCCTTTGTGTCCCTTGCTTTAGGGGACATATCAGTAAAAATGTTGCTCTGTGAAATATCTGAGATTTTCCTGCCTATGTTCTCCTCTAGGACTTTAATGGTGTCACAGATTATATTTAAATATTTTAGCCACCTTGAATTTATTTTTGTGTGTGGTGTAAGTTGGTGCTCAAGTTTCATTTTTTTTGCATGTGGCTGTCCAGTTCTCCCAACACCACTTGTGGAAGAGGCTATTTTTACTCCATTTTATATTGCTGCCCCCTTTGTTGAATATTAATTGTCCACAGAGACTTGGGTTTATTTCTGGGCTCTCTGTTCTATTCCACTGGTCCATGTGCCTGTTTTTATGCCAGTACCAGGCTGTTTTGATTACAGTGGCCTTGTAATACAGTTTGATATCGGGTATTGTGATCCCTCCTACTCGGGTCTTCTTTCTCAAAATTGCTGCAGCTATTTGGGGTCATTTATGGATCCATAAAAATTTTTGAAGTGTTTGTTCTATGTCTGTGAAATATGGCATTGCTACTTTAATAGGTATTGCAGTGAATTTGTAAATTGTTTTGGGTAGTATGGCCATTTTGATGATGTTAATTCTTCCGAACGCGTTATATGTTTCCATTTGTTTGTGTCTTCCTTGATTTCTTTCTTCAGTGTTGTGTAGTTTTCTGCATATAGGTCTTTTACCTCCTTGGTTAGGTTTATTCCTAGGTATTTTATTTTTCTTTTTGCTGTATCAGATGGGATTTTTTTCTTGATTTCTGCTTCTGCTGTTTCATTGTTGGTATACAAAAATGTCTTTGATTTCTGGATATTGACTTTGTATCCTGCTATTTGGCCAAATTCACTTATTAGGTCAAGGAGCTTTTTGGCCAAGTCTATAGGATTTTCTATGTATACTATCATGTCATCTGCAAACAATGATAGTTTTTTTTCTCCTTTCCAGTTTGGATGCCTTTTATTTCATTTTCTTGTCTAATCATTGTGGCTAAGACTTCCAATACTATATTGAACATAAGTGGTGAAATCGGACATCCTTGTTTTGTTCCTTAGTGGAAAAGATTTTAGTTTTTGCCCGTTGAGTATGATGTTGGCTGTAGGTCTCTCATATATGGCTTTTATTATGTTGAGTAATGATCTCTCTGTTCCCACTTTGCTGAGTGTTTTTATCATAAATGGGTGCTGTACCTTATCAAATGCTTTCTCTGCATCTATTGATATGATCATGTGATTTTTGTCTTTGCTTTTGTTTATGTGATGTATTACATTTAGTGATTTGCAAATATTGAACCATCCTTGCATCCCAGGGATGAATCCCACTTGGTCATGGTGTATGATCTTTTTTATGTATTGTTGGATACAGTTTGCCAATATTTTGCTGAGGATTTTAGCATCTATGTTCATCAGCAATATTGGCCTGAAGTTTTCTTTCTTTGTTGTGTCTTTATCTGGTTCAGGGATAAGGATGATGCTGGCTTCATAAAAAGAGTTTGGGAGTCCTCCATCATTTTGGATTTTTTGAATAGTCTGTGAAGGATAGGGGTTAGCTCTTCTTTAAATGCTTTGTAGAATTCTCCTGTGAATCCATCTGGTCCAGGGCTTTTGTGTGTCGGGAGTTTTTTGATTACTGCTTCAATTTCATCTGCTGTTATTGGTCTGTTCAGGCTTTCTGCTTCTTTTTCATTGAGTTTTGGAAGATTATATTTTTCTAGAAACTTGTCCATTTCACCTAGGTTTTCAAATTTCTTGGCGTACAGTTCTTCACAGTAATTTCCTCCAATCCTTTGTATTTCTGTGGTGTCAGTTGCAATCTCTCCTCTTTCATTTCTGATTGTGTTTATTTGGGTCCTCTCTCTTTTTTTCTTGATGAGCCTGCTTAAAAGCTCATCAATTTTGTTTATCTTTTCAAAGAACCAGCTCCTGGATTCATTGATCCTTAGAATTGTGCTTTTAGTGTCTATATCATTTAATTCTGCTCCGATCTTGGTTATTTCCTTCCTTCTACTTGGTCTGGGCTGTCTTTGTTGTTGTTCCTCAAGTTCTTGTAGGCATAGGGTTAGGTTGTTTGTTTGAAATGTTTCTATCTTTTTTTAGGCAGGCCTGTATCACTATGAACTTCCCTCTCAGGACTGCCTTCACTGTGTCCCAAAAGTTTTGGGTTGTTGTGAGTTCATTTTCATTTGTTTCCAGAAACTTTTTGATTTTTTTCCTAATTTCATTCTTGACCCATTCATTGTTTAATAGCATGCTATTCAATCTCCATGATTTTAAGGATTTTGGGTTTTCCCTTGAGGTTGGTTTCTAGTTTCAGTCCCTTGTGGTTGGAGAAAATGCTTGATATGATTTCAGTTTTCTTGAATTTGTTGAGGCTTGTTTTGTGTCCTAACTTGTGGTCTATCTTTGAAAATGTTCCATGTGCATTAGAAAAGAATGTGTATTTAGTTTCTTTGGGATGAAGGGCTGTATATATATCAGTTAAGTCCATTTCATCTAGAATGTTGTTCAATGCCACAATATCTTTGTTGATATTTTGTTTGGAAGATCTGTCCATTTTTGACAGTGGGGTGTTGAAATCCCCTACTATAATTGTGTTGCTGTCAATATCTTTCCTGAAGTCCCCTAAGATTTTCTTGATGTATTTAGGTGCTCCTATGTTGGGTACATATATATTTACAATATTTATGTCTTCTTGGTGGATCCTTCCTTTGAGTATTATGAAGTGACCTTCTGGGTCTCTCTTTATGGCCCTTCTTTTGAAGTCTATGTTGTCTGATATGAGTATTGCTACCCTGGCTTTTTTTTCCCTGTGCATTTGCTTGGAAAATTTGTTTCCAGGCCTTCACTTTGAGTTGTGTAGGTCTTTTGTCCTGAGGTGGGTCTCTTGTAGGCAGCATATGTGTGGGTCATGCTTTCTTATCCATTCAGCTATTCTATGTCTTTGGATTGGAGCATTTAATCTATTTACATTTAAGGTTATTATTGATAGGTACTTATTGCCATTTTCATACCTGTGTTCCTCTCTCTCTCACACACTCTCTCTCTCTCTCTCTCTTCCTTCCTTTCCTTAAAGCAGTCCCTTTAGCATCTCTTGCAGAACTGGTTTGGTAGAGGTGTATTCTTTTAGACTTCTTTTGTCTTGGAAGCTCCTTATTTGGCCTTCTATCTTTATTGAAGCCTTGTTGGGTAAAGTAGTCTTGGCTGCAGGCCTCTGGTTCTCATTAGTTGGAATATTTCTTGCCATTCTCTTCTGGTTTGGAGTGTTTCCATTGAGAAGTCAGCTGCTGACCTTATCGGGGCTCCCTTCTATGTTACTTCCTGTTTCTCCCTTGCTGCCTTTAAGATTCTCTCTTTGTCTTGGAATTTTGCCATTTTAATTATGATGTGTCTTAAAGTGGGCCTCATTGGGTTCCTCTTGATTGGGACTCTCTGTGTTTCCTGGATTTGTGTGTGTTTTTCTCTCATCAAATTAGGGAAGTTTTCATCATTACTTTTTCAACTAGGTTTTCTATCCCTTGCTCTTCTTCTTCTCCTTCTGGTATCCCTATTATACGGATATTACTATGTTTCATATTGTCTTGCATTTCTCTTAATCCCTCTTCATTCTTTCTGAGCCTCTTTTCCTTTTCTTGCTCTTTCTGGGTGTTTTCTTCTACTTTGTCCTCCAACTCACTGATCTGATCTTCTGCTTCATCAATTCTGCTTTTGATTCCTTCTACTGTGTTCTTCAGTTCAGAAATTGTATTTTTCATTTCCTCTTGGCCCTTGTTGATAGTTTCTATTTCCTTTTTCATGTTGATATAGTTTGCAGTGAGTTCATCGTAGCTTCCCTCTAGTTTCTGGTAGCTCATTGTGAGCTGATTGAAATTCCTAAAAATCATTGCTTTGAACTCAATATCTGATAGTTGAGCTGCATCTGTTTCATTTAGCATTCTTTCTGGGGTTTCCTCCATCCCTTTCATTTGGGGATTGTTTCTTTGTCTTCCCATTGTTTGTGAGACTCTTCTTGTTAGCCTCAGCTTCTTAGATAGATCTGTTCTGGCTCCCTGGGTTTATGGTGTGATGTGAACTTCTCTGGTAGAATACCTGTGAGATTCAGTGATGCAGTCTCCTTTGTATATCCTGGTGTTCACAGCTTCCTCTATCTCAGCTGTTGGGATGCCCGCTCTTTGTGTTCAACTCTGGTTTTTACACAGTTGTGGGTTTTTTTGTCTCAATCATGGGTATTTAAAAAGGGAAAAGAGAAAAGGAAAACAAATGAAAAAAGGAAGAAGGAAGAAGAGATAAAATTGGAAAGAAAGGAAGAAGGAATAAAGCAAGAAAGAAGGAAAGAGAAGCCAAATGAATTGAGGGATTAAAAAAATAAAAAATACATAAAAATATATATTTAAAAACAAACAAACAAACAAACAAACAACAAAAAAAAACCTTCTCGCTGGTTTCAAACTGACCAAGCCGGTTTTTCTGGTCTTGCTGGCTGCAACAGGTTGAGGGCCTATGGTATCGCTTTTCTCTCTGTTCAGCACTCAGTCAGCTTTGCACTACTCTCCCCAGGGCTAGCCATGCACTCTCTCCAGAGCTAGCCTGGCACCTCTCCATGCAGGGCCTGGGGCATGGGTTCTGAGCCTCCTGGGGAGCGCACGCTTTCCCGAGTTTATGGGTGTGAGTTCAGGTCTCCTACAGGGTGTGCACCAACCCCAAGTTTATGGGTGTGGGTTCCAGATTTCCTGCTTTGTGTGTGCTCACCTTAAGTTCACAGGCATGAGCTCCGGGTTTCCCACAGTTGTGCACACTCCCTGGGTTCACATGTGTGGGCTCTGGTTCTCCCACAGATTGTTCGCACTCCCTAGGTTCCCGGTGTGGGCTCCAGGTCTTCCACAAAGCCCCCTCCTCCCATTCTGGGTGCCTGTGGTTCTGCAGGGGCTCCAGCATGCACTCCTCCCAGGGCTATGTGTGGGTGCTCACAGCCCCAGTGTGTTTGCCATTCAGACCTTAACTCCCCTCTCTGTGACTTCAAGCAAACAGGTCTCTCCCATTGCTGCTCCAACCTTGTTTGGCCAGGGAGGAAGTGGTTGACCCAGCTTCCTCCCTAGAGCCCTGTGTCAGATCCAGTAAGTGCCAGGCCCGGGGCTTCAGCTGTCGTGGTATCCGCAATGATCCCTGGGTTCTTACTGTCCTGAAGTACTCTCCTTACTATTTGGTTTTTCAATGTCTGCTACAATTTTTGATCTCCTATTTTCACATATGCTGTGGTACTGTTGGCTGTTTGCTCTGTTCCTCCATAGATCGCTAGGTTTTTCTCCCATGTGTAGGGGGAAGTGGAACCTACTCCCTCCTACCATGCCGCCATCTTCCCTCTCCTCTTTCTGTTATAGAAATCAACATTCAATATTTATAAGTGTGAAAGACAGTTATTTTTATTAAACTTGACTAATTTGTTCTATTAGCAGAGTTTTTTAACCTCTTTAGGTACCAATTTCCTCACCTGTGAAAAGCAAAAAATACCTACTTTAAAGTTTAGCGGATGCTGAAGACACTTACCTGTGCTCATATCAATATTTTTAACTGAACAAGTGGAGATAACATACATAGTAAGAGTTTATTCTATTTCCTTGGAATGTTATCCACTGGCAACACATAGTTCTCCATCTGAATAGCTTTCCCAAGCATTCATGGGTCAACCTGGGCCTTAACATTCTCTTATGCTAAGATGTCATTGTTGCCACTAAGGAAGAATCAACCATGCTGCTTGGATAACTTAGTAGCTCAGTGGCAATCTTCAGTTTTCTCTTTTGCTTATTTTTTAAAACTTGTGGCACATAGTGGCTATGGATTGAAAGGAAACCACTGGCCGGTAACCAAAACTCTACAAAATGTTCAACAAGATTTGCCTTAACATGGACAGTACTATCTAAAGGAAATTTATCCTGTAGAAATAAATCCACAGGTTAAAATTTATCTTCACATTTAATTAAACAAATGGTATAATATGAATTTTCAATTACTCTCTTACTATCCATTTTAAATGAGAGATTTTCCTCTTTCCAGCCTGATTTTGAAGTGCCACAAATTAAAAGGAAATGTACCAACATCCAAAAAACTTATCCAATTAAAAATAATGGAAACATGTAAGATAATAAATTGTGCAACAAAGTGATGATACAGAAAAAGATAGTAAGAACATTTTTACACAATTACTAAGCATCTGAAATGGCCTTTATGTAAAAAAAAAAATTTAATTACTGAAAGCAGAAGGAAAAGAGGGAAATATTTAAATATTCCTAGAACCAAACACAAAGAAGAATGTATCTAAGGATTTCTTGCAAATGTGACAGAATGAATATGGCTTCTTTGTACTCTGCAACATCTGGATAGATTAAAAGAATAATTCTTGCACAGACCTTTTGTACAGGCTGAAGGAGTAATGTTAAGTGATTAATCAGTGGTGGCATATTTTCTGGGTCTTGAGATCAAGGAGCTTAGGAAGTTAAATTCCAATTCTAATCATTTTAAAATATAGGAATTGAACTTAAAGTCTACTGGAATTTTAGCATAGTCATTTATTCATCTGCCTGAAATATCAGGCACCTTACTCAAACTTTTGCAAGTGCTGCATTGGCAATGCACAGCAGAATTATCAATTACATGGCTGAACTGTTGATACTCTGTGTGGTTGGCTTAGGTGAGAGTTACAGGCTGTGAATTTGAGGGAAGCAAATTATCACTGTTATTTTAAGAGACAGCTTTGTATTCTCACACAGATGTAAAATGTTCTCTTGTTCTATATTACTTAGTGATGCCACAATGTTCTTTTGATCACAGGGATTGTGTTTAAATACATACTGGCATCTGTTGACCTGTATGTGTGTGTATGTGCACACATATGCATTGAGTATATGTCTGTTGTTCATCTTTTAAAGCTAAAGCCCAAAATATAATTTCCCCCTGGTGATTATTCAATCCAGAGTATAGATTTTTAGGGAGGGGGAAAGAATCTGATGAATGACTAACAAACTATTAGCAAATCATGATACTTAGAAAGAAAGCACACATTCCCTTCCTGGCCTCCATGGCTTACAGACCAGTGAATAAGAAAGTAGGTCCTCCAACAGCAATTCAGAAGAAACTACTCCCACTCATCATTCTCTCTACCACTTCTTGTTTCACATTTTTCCTTCTCTTTATCCCTTTGTTTTTCTGTATGTCTCTTTATAATATCATTCTCTTTGCTGCCATCTTTCTTTTGTCCTCTCCTCCTGGTTTTCTCCAAATACTCAGTTTCCTTTCTATACTATAGCCATGCAGATGTACATATATAGGCATAGTATCTAGGAGTTACCAGTCATTAAATGGTTTATAGGCCAGATACAGTCCTAGCAGTTTTATGTGTATTTATTTATTTTATTCTTACAGCATTCATATGAAGAAGCACTATTATTTTCTCGTTTCCATCTAGGAGGAAAAAAGAACACATGCAGGTTAAGTAACTATTCAAGGTCATAAAACTAGGGATAACAGAACCTGCCTTTCTGTATTTTTACCCCCACATTTATTCATTATATCATACATACCTTTTGTAGTTTGTGTTGTAAATTTTACCATAACATTGATGTTCTTTCTTGATAGTTTCAAAAGCAGGTGAATCTTGACTAATATTCTCAATAGGCTACCAAAAGATTATGTCCAGCCTGACCCACATACATACATAAATAGAATTTTTATATCTATATAACTAAGTTTTTATCCAACTTTTTCATCTTTTCTCTATGATTATATTCTATTTTAAATAACTTCGGACCCTGGGAAATTTCTTAAGTTTATTTACAAACATATACTTCACACCTTTGTTTTAAAAGACCAGATGTTACTGGTAGCTAAGTTTTCACATGAAGTTGGTTGGAAAACAAAACCCACTGAATCAAAGGCAGCTTTAGGTTTGTGCCTGGGACTTTATGACTAAGTACACAGTTGAGGATTCAGGGTGGAGGGAAGATGTTTCACCCTGACTGTCATACTCCTCATCTTGTACTAGTACTTCTAGTTTTCTGAGCATTTGTAAGAAATTGAGTAGATTACACCAGGAAAGAGTGGTTAGTTTTCTGCCTAAGAGTGAAATAAAGGTGTTCTCCTTGACATTATCTCTAGAGCCAAGGTAGCATGCTGTGAGGAAGAAGGCCTGGACACACAAACCATTACATAAGGATTTAAATAATCCCCATCCCACTTACAAATCACATAAGATAGACCAAGTCTTATCAATAATTTTGCCTCGATTTGCACATTTATGTCAGGAGCAAAACCTTTGGTAATATTTATGTAAAATACAAATTTTGATTTGATCTCTAAACACAAAATACTGATCTACTTACTCTCTTCTACAGAGTTTGAGAACAATAACTTTAATTTTCTTGAGTTAACTTTTCCATTGTCATTATATTATTGACAATTATGTTGGGTAAACAATTATTCTCAATTCAAATGACTTAAAAAAAACATTACTTGTCCAAATGCCCTGATGTTTAAGTTATTTTCTTATAAGAAAAGTTCTTTACTGAAATATAAACAGTCAGCAGATTTTAGTAATATATTGTGAATTCAAAACAAATTGGATTAGAAGGCCTTAAGACAGTTTTAATTAAACAGAGCAGGGACACCTTCAAAACCTAAAGTCAGGGTTATGCTCGCCTTCAACTTCCTCTTCCTCTGGTAGAGACCTGACTCTGAGAAGATACAATAATTCCTGAGATATAAAACACCAGCAGCAGCCAATCTAGGGAGTCTCCTCCAGGAATGCAAAACCTCAAATAGGGGTCATCAGGACCCTTTGCAAGAGCAGAAAAGAATTTACTGTTCTGTCTAGAACCTCAGAATGCTGGAGTAAAGAGAAACCAGTCTTTTGTTGGCAGGGCTCAGGCACATGCTGAGAAGCCCAGGAGTATAGGTATGAGGCCCCCAAACCCCTAGGAAATGGAGTCCAGGGAGCTTACATGACACACCGTGAGTCTGGCAGCTATGCTGGGTCTCCACCAGGTGGGGACAATATGCTTTACTATGGACCCTTTTTATAGCTTGATCTATTCAAAAGTTTTCAAAGGGGGGAAATAAAAATGTTAATCCCCCCTTACTCCCTTCTGTGGCTTTTTTCCCCTATGCTTAAACACCTCCAGGGACTAAAGACTCCCATCTATTAAAATAGCAAATCTAAAATAGGAACCTTCTTGTTATTTCAAGGGTGTTTCTTCATTCTGAGAATATCGTCATATAGGGGTGGGTTCTAAATATTGGAAGCCTTAAAGGCCTAGGAGAAGGCCTGAGCACAAGGTTAAAATTATCAGGCATCTAATTTACAGAGAAAGGGTGGAAAGATTCAAATGAGAGAAAGATTTAAAAGTAGACATCATGTCCTTAAAACAAGCAGAAAAACATTTGCAACCTCACCATTTTACCAAGGCTGGTCTTCATACAGCAGCCTCACAAAGAATGTTCTTGGCTCTACTTCTCAGACTTCTCCAGCTGGTCAACCCTAACCTAATTTATATATTACAAATATCTTTCAGGTTTGTACTGTAATCAAGTCATAGATGTATAAAAATTGATAAAAATTGTTTAAATATTCTTTGAAATTGAGTATTCTGATAAATCATTGCAATTGCCCAACTAAAGAAAGACAGAAAAGCCTGTCAAGTTATAGCAGAGAAGGAAACCACATCATGAGATGTGGTGAAAAGAGGAAAATATCTAGTGTTAAGAGATCTAAGTCCTCACTGCAGCTTTTCTACCTACAGGATGCATGAACTAGTCAAGTTACTCACTGCTCTGCACATCTGTTCCCTCACTTGTGAGATGGGTATCAGTCCACTCAGCGTTGGTGAAAGCATTGCCCCATGGGGTAGTCATGCCAAAGCTCAGTGCAACCAACAAAGCACTATACAAATGTTAGTTACCCCTTTTCTTACTTCTTATTTTCTTTTCCTCCTTTTTTTATTTCTTTGTGACTTTTTCTCTCATTTCTTTATCAGTTATGTGTAATAAAGAAATGTACCTATGGGATGGGTCTGCCTCATTAAGAGAGGTATTTCTGGATGCAAGTAAAGAAAAAAAATCCTCTAATTGTCTGATGGAATAGGGGTAAAAAGTGTTTTGGAAGCAGAGAAACATGAATACAAATATGAAATCATATTAATAATTCAACTTTATTTTTACATTCATAAAATGCGATAAGACCTCAATGAGTTGTTATGAGTTTAAATAAAATGACATGGAACTATTTCCTGGTGTTGAGTCACATACATTCTTTATATGTTTTGGAAATTAAACCTTTGTCTGATGTATCATTGGCAAATAAGTTTTCCTATACAGTCAGCTCCCTTTCCATTTTGATGATGATTTCTTTAGCCATGTAGCTTTCTAATTTTTAGCTTTCTAATTTTATGTATTCCCATTTTTTAATTTTTTTCATTGTTTCCCTTACGATAAAAGACATAAAAGCAAAAATATCATTATATGAGATATCTGAAATTTTACTACCTATGTTTTCCTCTAAGATTTTTATAGTGTCACAACTTATATTTAAGTCTTTTATCTGTTTTGAGTTTATTCTGGTATATGGTGTAAGTTGGTGGTCTTGTTTCATTCTATTTTGCATGTACCAGTCCAGTTTACCCAATACCATTTATTGAAGAGACTATCTTTATTCCATTGTATGCTAGACAAACAACCCAATTAAAAAATGGGCAAAGAACCTGAACAGACACTTCTCCAAGGAGGGTATACAGATGGCCTGCAGACATATGAAAAAATGCTCAATATCACTAGCCATCAGAGAGATGCAAATTAAAACCACAGTGAAATATTATTTCACACCTGTGAAAATGGCTATCATTAATACATTAACAAACAACAAGTGCTGGCAAGTATGTGGAGAAAAGGGAACACTTCTGCACTGTTGGTATGTTGCAGACTTATGCAGTCAATGTGGAAAACAGTATGGAATTTCCTCAAAAAAAAAATGGAATCGCCTTATGACACAATGATCCCACTTCTAGTGTATGTCTGAAGAAACACAAAATACTAATTCAAAAGAATATATGCACCCCTATATTCATTGCAGCATCATTTACAATATCCAAACTATGGAAGCAATGCAAGTGCCCATCAGTAGATGAGCAGGTGAAAAAGCTGTGAAACATTTACACAATGGAATACTATGTAACTGTTAAAAAAAAAAGAAACTCTTACTTTTTGTGATAGCATGGGTGGAACTGGAAACTATTATGATAAGTGAAATAGCCAGTAAGTGAAGGACAAATATCATATGATCTCAAGTTTATGTGAAATCTAGTGAAGAGTAGTGTGGGATTGTCTGAGAGAGTGGGAGGGGGCTGGGTGGAGAAGAGCAAAGAGGGAAAAATTTGGCACAACTGTAAAAGCATAAACAATTAAATATTGTAAAAATATCATGGAACTAGTATTTAGCATACACTACATTTAATATACCAGTTTATGTCTTATTTGATTCAAAAAGGATTAATGTAACAATTATATTTTCAAAACCGTATAGACTTCTAGTCAATGTTTTTAACTTTTTGGCTTATAGCCATTCCCAAACCCTTCAAACTTAAAATAGATAGCAAAATACATATATTAAAATAAAACTTTAAAACAGCATAGCCCTATTAAAAAGCAATAGATATTTTATGACACAAATCAATAAAGTTTGTCGTGGTTCAAGATCAAAATCATGGTCATCAGAAATTCTGCTCTTGAACTACTCTATCCAACAAAGCTCTCATTTAAAATGAAAGGTGAAATAAAGAGCTTTCAAGACAAAAGAAAGCTAAAAGAATACATCTCCACCAAGCCAGCACTACAAGAGATGTTAAAGGGACTGCTTTAAGGAAAAGAAGAAAGACAAAGAGAGCGGGGGGGGGGGGGATACAGGTACAAAGGAAAAAATTGCATTGAAGCACCTATCAATAATAACTTTAAATATAAATGGATTAAATGCTCCAATCAAAAAGGATAGAATAGCTAAGTAGATAAGAAAACACAATCCATATATATGCTGTCTACAAGAAACCCACCTCAAAACAAAAGATTTACACAGGATGAACGTGATGGAATGGAAAAAAATATTCTAAGCAAATAGACATAAAAAAAAGCTGGGTAGTAATACCTATGTCAGACAAAATAGATTCCAAAACAAAGGCCATAACAAGAGACAAAGAAGGTCACTACATAAAACTTAAGGGAGTGGTCCCACAAGAGGATATACCCTTGTAAACACATAGGCATCCAACATAGGAGCACCTAAATACATAAAGAAAATCATGGAAGACCTTAAGAAGGAGATTGACAGCAATACAGTCATCTTAGGGAATTTTAACACCTCACTGTAAACAATGGATAGATCTTCCAAACAAAGAATCAATAAGGATATTGTGGCATTGAAAAAAAAAAGTCTCTAGATCAAATGGACTTAATTGATATCTGTAGAACATTTCATCCCAAAGAAGTAATGTATACATTCGTTTCTAATGCATTTGGATCATTTTCAAAGAGAGACCTCAGGGTAAGACACAAACCAAGCCTTAACAAATTCAAGAAAATTCAAATCATATCAAGCTTGTTATTGGATCACAATGGCTTCAAACTAGAAAGCAACCTCAAGGGGAAAACTCAAAAACATTCAAATACATGGAGACTGAATAACATATTATTAATTAGTGAATGGGTTAAAAACAAGATCAAGGAAGAAATCAAAAAGTATGTGGAAATAAATTAAAATGAACACAACAACAACCCAGAACCTTTGGGAACAGTGAAGGCAGTTCTGAGAGGGAAGGTTTAACTAAGCAAAACAAGCTTAGTTAAAGAAGATATAAAAATCTCAAATAAACAGCATAACCCTACATCTAAAAGAACTAGAGGAACAACAAAAAACACAGCCCAGAGTGAGTAGAAGAAAGGAAATAAAGACCAGAGCAGAATTAAATGACATAGAAACTAAAAAAACAATTTAAAGAATCAATGAATCCAGGAGCTGGTTCTTTGAAAAGCTAAACAAAATTAACAAATCTTTAACCTAACTCACCAAGAAAAACAGACAGATGCCCCAAATAAATAAAATCAGAAATGAAAGAGGAGAAGTAACTATTAATACCACAGAAATACAAAAGACTGTAAGAAATTACTACAAATAACTACCTGTCAAGAAACTGAACAACCCAGGCAAAATGAAGAAATGTCTGGAAACACCATCTCCCAAAATTGAATCAAGAAGAGGCAGAAAGTCTGAACACGCTGATAACAACTAGCAAAACTGAAGCGGTAATCAAAAAGCTCCCAGCACACAAAAGCTCTGGACTGGATCACTCCAGAAGTGAATTTTACCAAACGTTCAAAGAAAAACTAACACCTATCCTTCTCAAACTACTCAAAAAAACTCAAGAGGGAAGACTCCCAAGCTCTTTTTCTAAGGCCAGTATTATCATAATTCCAAACCAGGTAAAGACACAACAAAGAAAGTTACAGGCCAATATCTCTGATGAACATAGTTGCTAAAATCCTCAAAAAATATTGGCAATCTGGATCCAACAATACATTAAACAGATCATAGACCTCAAGCAAATGGGATTTATCCCAGGAATGCAAGGATGGTTTAACATTCACAAATCAATAAATGTAATACATCACATAAATGAGAGGTGGCAAACACAAGACCCGCGGGCTGAGTCCAGCCCTCCACCTTGTTTTATCTGGCCCAGCACCTTATTTCTATCCCATGGCAGTGCCAAGCTCTCGCTTAACTGTTAAGGAGTAGTTACATTTATATAGTTCTAAAATTACATTTGGCCCTTTGAAGGCAACCATAAGGCTGATGTGGCCCCTGGTGAAAATGAACTTATGCTTCTGACAAACAAAATGAAAGACAAAAATCACATGATTAAATAAAAAAAGGCTGACAAAGCATGTGATATAATCCAGAACCCATTTATTATAAAAACGCTGAGCAAAGTGGAAATAGAGGGAGCATACCTCAACATAATATAAGCCATATATGAGAAACCTACAGCCAATATCATATTCAATGAGCAAAAACTAAAAGTGTTCCCCTTAAGATCAGGAACAAGACAAGGGTGCCCACTTTCACTACTCTTATTTAACATAGTACTGGAAGTTCTAGCCACAATAATTAAATAAGAAAAATAAGTAAAAGGCATCCAAATGGGAAAGAAGGAAGTCAAACTATCATTGTTTGCCAATGACATGATAGTGTACATAGAAAGCCCTATAGTTTTCACCAAAAAACTACTCAACCTAATAAGTGAATTCAGCAAAGTAGCAGGATACAAAGTCCATATTTAGAAATTGATGGCATTCTTACACACTAAAAATGAATTATCAGTAAGGAAAACTAAGGGGAAAAATCCAATTTAATATAGCAACAAGAAAAATAAACTTCTTTACAGTAAATTTAACCAAGGATGTAAAATACCTATGCTCAGAAAACTATAGAACACTGAAGAAATAAATTGAGGAAGATACCTATAAGTGGAAGCATATCCCATATTCATGGATTGAAAGAATCATCTTTAAAGTATCTGTACTACCCAAAGAAATCTATAGATTCAATGCAATTGTTATTAAAATACCAATGGCACATTTCCAGATGTAGAATAAATATTCCAAAAATTTTTATGGAACCAAAAAAGACTCTGAATAGCCTCAGCAATCTTGAGAAAGAAGAACGAAGTTGGAAGGATCACAATACCTGATATTAAACTATACTACAAGGCCACTGTAATCAAAACAGCCCAGTAACTGGTATAAAAACAGACACATAGATTAGCAGAACAGAATAGAGACACCAAAAATAAACTAATGTCTCTGTGGTCAATTAATATTTGACAAAGGGGACATAAGCATACAACAGAGTAAAAACAGTCTCCTCAAAAAATGGTATCGGGAGAACTAGACTGCTACATGCAAAAAGGTGTAACTAGACCACCAACTTATACCATACACCAGAATAAACTCAAATTGGATAAAGAACTTAAATATAAGTTGTGATACCATAAAAATCCTAGAGGAAAACATAGGCAGTAAAATTTCAGACACTCCACATAGCAATATTTTTGCCAATATAGGGCAAAGGAAATCAAGGAAAAAATAAACAAATGGGACTACATCAAATTAAAAAGCTTCTGCATGGCTAAAGAAACCATCATCAAAATGAAAGTGGGACTGACTGTATGGGAGAACATATTTGACAATGATACATCAGACAAGGGCTTAACCTTCAAAAGATATAAAGAACACTTATGACTCAACACCTGGAAAACAAACAATTCAATTTAAAAAATGGGCAAAGGACCTGAATAGATACTTCTTCAAGGAGGACATACAGATGGCCCATAGGCAAATGAAAAAAATGCTCAATGTCACTAGCCATCAGAGAGATGCAAATTAAAACCACAATGAGATACTACCTCACACCTGCCCAAATGGCTATTATTAATAAATTAGCAAACAAAAGTACTGGTGAGGATGTGGAAATAAGCAACCCTAGTACACTGTTGGTGGGAATGCAGACTGATGCAACCACTCTGGAAAACAATATGGAGTTTCCTCACAAAATTAAACATGGAATTGCCTTTGACCCAGTGATACCGCTTCTGGGAATATATCCAAAGAATCCTGAAACACCAATTGAAAAAAATACATGCACCTCACTGTTAATAGCAAGGTTATTTACAATAGCCAAAATTTAGAAACAGCCTAAGTGTCTCTCAGTAGATGAGTGGATAAAACAGAAGTAGTACATTTATAAAGTGGAATACTATGCAGTGGTAAAAAAGAAAGAATATCTTACCTTCTGTGACAGCACAGACAGATATGGAGACTATTATGCTAAGTGAAATAAGCCATGCAATGAAAGACAAATACCATATGATCTTACTTATAACTGGAACCTAAGGAACAAAATATACTAATGAGCTAAATAGAATCAGGGGCACAGAAACAAGAAACAGGCTGATAGCTGTAAGAGGGGCAGGGAGAGGGTGAAACTGGTTGAAAGAAGGTTCAATGGATTAGACAATGAATATATGCATCACCCATAGACATGAGCAGAGTTGCGGGGATTGACTGGGGAAGGGCGCACTGGGTGACAGGGTACTAAGGGTAACAACTGGGACAGCTGTAATAGCATAAACAATAAAAAAGTTTTTAAAAATTGAGAAATATTCTACAAAAAGAGGCACAAATGAAAAAAGAAAGATAAAATACAAAAACCATACCTATTAAATTGAAAAACTGGTTCAGGTGATACACTCTAGAATGGATACAGTAGTTGAGCAGACTTGAAGAAATAGGAGATAATATCAATCAAGAAATTCACTCACAGGGCAGAGATAAATGAGATTTTAGAAAATAGAAGAGCTTTTAAGAAATGTTTAAGCAATATTACGAGTCCCTAAGAGATATGTATTGTCATATATGTCACATATGTTTGTCAAAGGTGAGGGGATGGGGAAATAGAGAGAAAAGGTGAAGGGAATTAAGAAATGCAAATAGGCAGTCACAGAATAGCCATGAGGATGTAAAGTACAGGATAGAAAATGGAGTAGCCAAAGAACGTATATGCATGACCATGGACGTGAACAACAGCATGGGGATTGCCTGAGGAGTAGGGGGTGCTGGATGGAAGGGGCAAAGGGGAAAATTGGGACAACTGTAATAGTGTACTCGACAAAGGTAATTAAAAAACAAATAAATTAAAAGGTGTAAAAACAAAGTGTGTAAGCTAGATTATGAGTCTCTAACAGACATATAGATATGATATTCAATAATATGCAGCAGTAATTATAATTGAAAAATCACATTTCAAACTTAAAATAGAAAGGAATTTCTGTAATATGATAAAAGGATCTACCAAAGAAGAAAAGCACCACAAATATGTAGTAATAAACCTTTAGAAATATTTACTTCAAAGACAAGGTCACCAACTATGACACACTCGTTCATTTAACTTCCATGGTATGATGTGACAATACATTTAAAAATAAACTGACATGATAATTGGACAGACAGAAATACAAGTAACCTAACTTGAAGTGGATATAAGCCTCTATATAGAAACCAAAAGAATCCTGGGTGGAGAGGGAGGAAATAAATAATAGACAAGCTTCCTCAAAGCTTTAATAAATAAATTTGACAAGCTTCCTCAAAGTTACATTAATATACTTGAATCAATAATCCATTGGAAAATGTAATAGAACAAATGACATATAATTCAAAAGGAAACATGCACATACGAATAATATTATAAACTTCTTAGGAATGAATCTTACTAAAAGGTGTTCAGAATATTTCTGAATATAATGTAACTTAGTTGAAGCAAATTACACCTCAAGAAAATATATCCCTTCCATTAAAATGTTAATTCTTTAAAGATTAACATAAATTTCATAAGTCACAAATAAGAATAGTGATGGGATTTATATGGAAAGGGACAAGGACCACATGTCAAGAAAATTTCAAATAGCAAAATGCTGTGAGGAAGTTTTACTTACTTCAACATCAATATTTATTGCAAATATAAAATAATTAAGATAGTTTGTTTTATTAGTACAAATATACTTCCTTTTATACCTAACCTGTGAAGTAGCATAGGTTTTCTCTTTTTTTATATGTATATACATATAATTTCATATTATAAAAGTATCATTTTAGGTTAAAGGGAAGAGAATACATACTTCATTTGGGGGATCAATTTGCTATCTATATTAGAAAATAGAATTATGCCTCAATACCTTACATTACATGTATACACACACACAGTCACACAAACACACAATTTCAAGTAAATAGCTAAATGTTAAAAACAAATATTTAAGCATGTAAAAGGAAATAAAAAGATATTTCTAGTTGTTCTACAAAAGTTTTCTTGTACTGACTTAAAAACCACTGATAATAAAGGAAATTATAATATATTTGAATATATTAAAAGCAATAATTTTATATGACAAAGCATTGCATAAAAATAAAACTTGAAAAGAAATTCAGACTAGGAGAAGCTATTTGCATAAATATCTGAATGATGAAATAACTCCACAAAATCAATTAGAAAAAGAAAACTAATCTAAAGAAAGTTGAGAAAGTATAAAAACTAACAAATTCCTGATGAGGATGCTTCAAAAGATGTATTGATGAATACCAAACTCCCCAAAGCTTAATTGCTTAAAACAAAAAAAGCATTTATTATGTCACTTGTTCCTTTGATCTGAAATTTGAGAGTGGTTCAGATTTAGGGTTTCTCATGCACTTTTAGGTAAAATATCAACCAGGGCTACAATCAGAAGCTTGATTGAATCTGGAAGATCCATTTCCAAAGGGCTCACCTTTGGAAGAAGGCCTCAGTTTGTTGCTAAATTTTGACAGGGGACATCAGTTGTTTGCTGCCTATTGTCAAAAGGCCTGTTTTTTTTTTTTTTTGTTTTTTTGTTTTTTGTTTTTTGTTTTTTTTACCACACAGACTTCTTCATAGCCTGGGTGAATGCACTCACCATGTGGCAGCTGGCTCTGCTCCCCTGCTCCAGCCCCTCGCAGCAAGAGATCCAAAACAGCAAGTAAGCAGAAAGCCACAGACTTTTATACTTGGCCTCTGAAGTAGCATAACCTTTTCTTTTTTTCTGTTAGAAGTGATTCACAGTCTTTCGACATTTCAACAATAAGGAAATTGGCTTCATTTTTTAAAGGGTGTCAAAAATTTTGTCCCCATATTTGAAACCACCTCTGATGATGAGCTCATATGTTACCATCAGTATTTAACTAATTATTAATGGGAAAGGGGAGCAAAGGGGCTTAGACCTTGAGCTTAATAAACTGGGAAGCATAAACCTGTTTGTTTTACTATGAAGCTACAGCTTTTTGCACTCCAGGGACACACAGCTCCACCAAGGGGATTAACACTCCTCCCTCACCCCCTTTGATACTGGATTATTGGGGGGCATGGGAGGAGGTGCTGGACCATAGAGGTCTGCCAGTCTAACAAGGGGGTGGACCTATCCAAAACCCAAAAAGCTTGGGATGTTGATTGGTTCTTTTGAAAAAGCATCTGGTCTGTCCCAAGCCCAGGCTAATATAATCCCAGGGGAACAAAGAAGCTCTCTCTCCCTCTCTCTCTCTCTTTCCCCTTTCTACCCTCCTTTCTCTCTCTTGCCCAGGTGACCCATACTCAAATGTCCTCTCTCCATAGCCACATGGACTCTGCCACCAGAGCAGCTGGGAACAAGCTCGACTATCTGGATGGGGACTGAGATCACTTAGCAGCTGCCAGCAGGCTCCAAAGGACTGAGCTTTAATATGAAGCAAAAACTCTGGACATTGGCTTTTGCTTTGACCTTACTGAAGACAAGATTAGACCATTTTCACAGTGAAATGATGAAAATGGGACATTGGAAAGTCCCATTTATCTAAGAGGGAAACCCCCTTAATTCCTTAATTATACACAATCAATAAACCATACCACAGAGCCCCATCCTCCTGTGCTGGTCTCAGGAAATTCTTTTCTCTCGGCACCACGAGAACTCGTTTTCCCCTGATAACCCATAGATTTGAGAAGACATGTACCACCTTAATGGTAATCAGGAAAAAGAAAATCACACAAGAAAATATCATTTCATATCCATCAGTTTGACATAAGTTTAAATTTCTAAAAATAGCAATTGCTAAGAAGTATGTAGAGTATCAGGAGCTCTTACTACTGTGAAGTGTTACAATTACTGAGGTTTAAACCCACATCATGTACTTTATGACCCACCAGTCTCTGTTTTAGATATGTACCTAAAACTCTAGCACAAGCACACAAAAATAATAATAGTATGTTTATAATGGCATTATTTGTAATAGCAAAAGTGAAATAACATGAATATCTAACAATGGGAGAATAGATAAATTAATAGCAATGTACCCATGCATATTATTACTATACAAGTATAAGAATTAATTAATCTGAGCTACATTTATCAAGATGGATAGAATTTAAAAATAAATGTTGAGGTTTTTATTTTAAATCTAGATGCAGGATAGTATCCTCTAGTAAAGTTAAAACAGTCAAAACTATATATAAACATATATGAATTGACATGTGTATATGTACATCACACACATGCATATTAAATGCGTGTGGTGTATACATGTATGCATACATATGACTCAACTCATACATATGACATCAAATATAAAACACCAATGGAACTGATAGAGTCCAACTTCAAAATAGTAGTTCCTTCTGGAAAGAGACAAATGGAATTAAGTCAGTGAAGTTTATAGATAAATTTCAGAACTATCTGAAGTGGTTTCCTTCTTTAAAACTTAAATTCTAAAAATATTAAATACAATAAATGTTGGAATTGATACAGTCAAGACTCTAGTTTTTTAAATATTCATAATGCAGATGTTTTTTAAAATATTGAGGAGGAAAACCAGAAACTTTTGCCATACTATAAATTCAAGAAGGATAGGATTTGAATTTTGTACTTGTCACTATTTAGCTGTGTAAACCAGGGAACATTATTTTCCATCTTCAGATTGTAGGTTCTTCATTTTAAATATGGATATTTTGTGATTATAAAATGACATAATATTTGCAGAGTATCCAATACATACTATATACTAAATAAATTTTTGCTAATATTAATTTAACCCAAGTGTCTATTTCTCTCCCAGATTTAAGTGCCATTTGTTTTTCTGTAGTATTGGTATAGATTCAGTCGGAATTTGATAGTTCTAACACCCTTCATGAGTCATCTAGCTGACAACTGCTTCTCAGCATCCTGGGTTCCCCCAATCACATCACCTAGCAACTATCTGAAACTCATGATTGCAGTCATTCTCATGGACTGCTGCTGTACATGTATCTCAAGGTTTGCTGAATGGCTGGGATAACTAAATCACATAAAAAAGGTTAATTATAGCTGTATTATATTTGACTTTGCCATAGTCAAAAGGAAAGTTATCAAGAGCATTAAACCTTTCACTGAGGGAATCTCACAGATGTCTCCAGTTCCTAGCTTGGTCTTCTGTCGTTAGACACCATTTGGAAAGAACTCACACACAACTTCTAACTTGCACACTACAAACCTCCCTCATCTTTTTAAGGAAGCCTACTGTGTGCACCCATTAGAACTGGTTTCCCTCTAGACCTTTTTTTCTCGAAAGTTTTATTTACGCATTAAAGAACACTGCATGGTTGTCACCAGGACAGCCTATGGTGGTCTTTGGCATTCCTAGACCCACGAGATAGTGCAGGGTTGTGAGGTTGCTTGGATACCTCAGGACTCAAAGCATTCCAGAGCAGGCATGAACATGCCAAGTCTGCTCTTTTTGAAAGTGTGAAGTGCACAAAATTTTGGTTTTCTCTGTGGCCAGCAGGTTACCCATTCAGTCTTTTACAAACATATATACTTACACATGAGTAGGTCATTTCTCAAAAACATGTATAAGAATAATACTTAAATATATTTTATGGCAAATATTTTCCTAAAATCCTCCCAAATATGTGAGCCATCTGCATCACAGTAGGGCTGGTAGTTCACATAATTGTTTAGATTGTTAGCATTTTGCATTTCTCTTACCCCTCTGATTCTCAAATTGCACACTCATGTCAGAATTAAGAAATAAACCTTTTCCTGGGCCAAATACTACCTGGTGATTTCTATTTTAACTGTGAAAACAGCAAGCTAAAGATTTAAAATTCCACTTGTAAGAGCTAAAGCTAGATAAAGCTTTTTCTCATACCTCTACTGGTGGCAGGGAAAAGAGAGAGGAATGCTCGAGCAGTGGAAGTACGTTCTTTAGTTGATTGCTATTACTGTTGTTATTATGGTCGTCACTTACAAAATCAGTATGCTTTCCATTTGGCTTTATGGAAAGATTTCTTATAAATATTATGCAATGACATATTCAGATTAATATTTTATCCTTACATTTTTTCTTTTTAATATATTTCATATATATGAATATGCCTAGAACTCTGTATGTGGTGATAACTGAGTGGGATTAAAGAGATTTACATTCTGATTACTTGGCTTGGCAAGTCAAAGAAAGAAAAAGTATTCTTATAATCCTCATGTGCTTATGGTAAAAAGGAAGAGGGAGAAAATGAGAGAAAGATAACGAGAGAGAATGAAATTCGAGGATTTGATGGGAAACAATGACGCATTCATTCTTAATCAAGCCAAGACCTGGTGTCAGTTTTAAAGGGAATTGCTATCAGCAAAGAGAATCTGTTCACCAAAAGGCAAACTAATGAAAATGGAATGGATTAGGTTGGATGAATGCCACCCTAACTTGGACACTTCCAGTGTGGTTAGTCAGGTACACCACTAAAAATATCATGGCAAGAGAGCAAGAGCTCAAAAATTAGACTCCGCTTCTAGAAACTTTGGCAACTAATCATCCCTTTATAAAAAAAAAATAAGGTTTTCTCCTACTTGATGTTTTTTTTTCCTGCAATTCACAAAACATGCATCCCTTTAAATTAAATTATTGTTTATCATGATAAAGTTAATTTAAAAACATGTTTTTCTAACTAAATGGAAGCCTGCATCATGCAGGCAACAAAAATTCTTGCCTGAAAGGAATTCTTGCTCCTTCTTCTAAGACTGCCATGGGAATAAAATAGAAAAAGAAAGAAAAAGAAAGGGGGAAAAAAGCCTTGCATGGCCCTCAAGTTGTGTCTGGCTTAAGAGCCAAATGGGATTTTGTAGCCTAAAAGTTTTCTATTCACTTCTATATTTAGCACCCACAAAATTCCCTCTTGGCCAATCGTGTTCCCCAAACCCAAGTGCAAGCCATTTCTGAGGAATGCTTGTGTCAGTTGCTCCTTGTTAGCAGCCACAGCTAATCTGCCCCACTGGACATTTGGCAAAAGTTTATTTTCTAGAACCTGGAGGCCCATCCAATGTAGGATGAAAGTGAAAGGAGCAGTAGGTCTATAACACCAGTACATTCAATGTGGATGGGAAATATTTTCAAGTGAAAACTGTGGGTCAGGACTCAGAGGAGGGTAGCATTTGTAACATAGGCCTATCCCTAAATAGGACACTGTTTGTGGAGTCTTTACCTCTCTTGTTGATAGCAACAATTCCCTGCAGATAGAAATTTACACATCCTCCCATGTGCTATGGTAGCATTTTTCTTGAACCCTTCTAACAGCAGATTATTAAACCCTGCCTTACAACTTTGTGGCTTTTTACTCTTATGTCTGTCTCATCTACTGGTCAGTAACCCCCCCTTTTTTTAATTCCTAAAAACCTCACAGACCCTACCATGGGGTTTCAACCTACTGTGTATATCCTGGGAAGATTTTAATGAATTATGTTTTCCTCTTTTTCCTACAGATCAATCCCCTAAGAATTTGTGTTTAGAATGGAGAAGAGGATTCACAGGTAATGTCCTCTTACAAATCTATAAGCAGGTGAAATCTGCTTGGAGGGAAATATGGCACAGTTGGGAAGGGGAAGGTAAATAGATTCACATTTGTTTGTGTTTTCGCTATGCCAGGCCCATTATATAACTTACCTTCCCCCAAATCTTGTAGCTATATAATACTACCTCCACTGTTTTAAGTAAGAAAACTGAAATTTAAAGGAACAAAAGTACTTGTCCCAAACATGCAACAATTTTATGCTAGATATGGGATTCAAGCCTAAGTTTGTTACCCCAAATCATGTAATTTATCCTAAAAATAATGTGGAGGAGAAAAAAATTGTACAATAATTGACATACTAACAGAAGCAAAAATTTTTTTAATATATGAACATCTATTTATACCAAATGGGAATCTGGCTTGAATTCTCTGTATCAGTAGGACATTTTTAAAATTTGAAAGCAGAAACTGCCAAATTTTACATGTTTAATTGCTTAGTGTTTAAGTGAATAAAATTGGCCTTACTTTTTTATGAAGTAATTCTTTCAACATTTAGTTAACAAAATAACATGATCTGGTGTCACCCAATTACTTAACATGTATTCAGTAAAAGAGATTTTTTTTAACATTCAAAACAATCACATCAGAGGTTCCTCAAACATCCTACAGTGTTGAGGCAGGAGACAGGAAGGAGGAAACTCGGGAGGTGCCTCACGGCTAAGATAAAGGACATCGATACAGGACAGAGACACTATTCTAAGACCGGTTGTGCACACTATCGGGAAAAGTGCTGAATCATGGTGACTCAAGAATGCACCTTCACTGAACATGCTACATGACCCGTGTTTCATTATAAGGGCATTATAATAAATTAACATTGTGCAGCCCCTTTCTCTGGTGGCGAATCAAGGAAAATTGTGGGAGACCACATACGCAGTAACTTTAAATATAACTACTTGAACATGCACAATGAAACCCCTCCAAAACTACCAGGAAATATCCGACCTTTAAGAATAGAATCCCTCCAGGCCCCAAGGTCAATATCTGCTTGGAGTTGGCTGGCTCCCATGTTCTGGGGAGTGTACTATCACTTACTATATCTGCTCTCTCTCTTTGTGCTATAAACTCTCTGTGTGTTTGGTTCAATTCTTTGTCTGTGATCACCGAGAACCTGGTTACCTATGCCCGCCTGCAACAGTGTAATGACACTTCTCAGAATCACCCCACTTATACAGGATTGAGGAGGAGCTCTTTTCTCTCCACTTCTAGAGCTTTTACCAAGGTAGTCTGCTTTTCGGTGGTTGCATTAGTATTGTTGTACAAACCATCAATGAATTCTTAAATAATCCATTTAGGTGACTAGAAATCAGTCTATAGTTGACATTTTTGTACAAATATGAGCAAAATGCACTCACCTATATGCACACATACACAAGTACAGTCCCTTCATAAAGGACTAGTAGGGAAATTAAACAGATTATTTAGAGAAGATCATAGAGCAAATGTTAGAGATATAAAACAGCTAAGATCTTGTCCCAAAATTTCCGTTCATTCTCTCAAAGTTTTCTTCAAAATTCAATCTATATAATAACTCTGACTTTAGAACACCTGTGCCATTCACAATGTCTCATCCCTGTGAATTAGTTTCACTTTTTGTGACAAAAATTTACAGAAGTGATTTTTCTTTTCTTTTGGGGAAAAAGGTAGAAGATGTGTAAATGGATAGATAGATAGGTGATTGTTAGATGATATATAGATAATGCATTCTCAGCAGAGCAATATAGGCCCGCCAGGAGGTGAAAACTGATTCTTGAGGGGATAAAAAAATCCTACTTTTATTGCATAATGTCAGATATACAAACAGTGCAAGAATTGACATATAGTGTATGCATTGTATTAAAATTTCATGGAAGAATAATTAGGAAAATATCTAAAAAGGTTCATTGGGGGAAATAATTTTTCAATGGTAGGGGGAGATAGGTATAGATAGATACATATGGAGTAGATTGAGTAAACCTTCAGATGGTTTACTCGATAGTTAACCATTTTGTCGTTTTGCCATACTTTGGGATACAAGGATTTTCCCTTAGCTTTGATGAAAGACTGAGGAATAAACTGACCTATACTGAAACAGATTCTAGTTGCTATGGATTCATGCTCTTATCCCAATGGACAACCAAGATCTATTTGAAAAATTAATGAGTGGGTTTGAGAAGAGAATTACCTCTGAGGGAAATAGGAAGGCAAAATTTGGTCACAAGATGGAATAAAGATGCTTAGGAACTGAACTGAGAAAATTTGCTCCAAATGGGAGGAGATTTACATATGAATTTATTGAAGCCCACAGTAAGAGATGACATTCAAGAGTACAGTTGCCAGGTTGAGTTGCTTTTCCCGTTTGTCTGATATCATCTTCCTGTCTTCTTTATTTGGTGAACCTTTACTTATTCTTCAAGAACCATGTTAATATTCCTTCATGAAACATTAATAGACCTCCCAGAGTGAGCCTTGATTTCTCACTAATATATGATCACCCTGCAATACTCACTCAGAGAGAATTTATCCTCTCATTACCATTGTTTATACTCAAAGAGAGTGACCTCCTTGATATATGAACTGCTTTTTTTATTCTTCTTGGATTATTTGTTGACTACTACATATCTTACACATAATGGATGACTAAGACATTTTTCACTTGATACCTGAGCAAGTTAAATAAATTATGGGCAGGGGGAGTTATGTTTAGCCCCAAACTCCCTAACCTATCCATAATAGTTAAATTAAGAACTGTTAACTCCAAGGTCTTAAAGAAGGAAAAGTGGCCTATAATTTTTTGGATGGTGCAGACAACACAGCAAATAGGGGCACCAAGAGCCTGTGCCTCCAGCAGGACACTTCTGGTTTGAGAGTTCTTCTGAAAAAATAAATATGGACGGTGATGGTTGCAATATCAGGGTTTATGTTCTGCTAGGTCCCCATACTTAGTTGCATGATTAAAATGCAAAGCATAAGAATCAGTTGGGTTCAAAGCATCTTTCTTATGGCAATGTGCCATATAGTGAAATTACAGTATATTTCTACCCCCTGCCCCCGCTATCTGTTTATATGCCATGGGAACATGATATTTACTTTATTGTGCAATGTGATCCTAATTTTTATTGACCAAACAGAGCTTGGTGAAGCAAAATCTAGGGCCACAAGGAACTAAATCCTTCTTGCAGCCAGAAATTTTTATGAATATAATATTCTTCTTTATTTTTCCCTTACAAACTTGATATTTATTCTATTGTCTTTACCTCTTGAAAATCACAAATAAAATTTTAGAGTTTCCTAACAGTACATATAAATGTAGCACAAATACAAAAGTAAACGCGAGAAAGGAAATACAGAATTCAGGTTACTAATTTAGTAACCTGAATTCCCCAGTGAAAGCTGGGGAAGAAGAACAGGAAATGGAACAATGCTGGGTACAGATGTGCTCACAAACGCATTTCTAGTTTTCATCCTTTAGTGAAGATCTGAATAAATGTTAATACTTAATGAAGCTGAGGGATTGGGTCATAGATGTTGGCTATATCAACACCAATTCTTATCTATGTGTGTGAAATCTTTAATCGTAAAAATAAAGTTTTCAATAAAATAAATTCCTTAGTTAGTGCATTATGGCTGGTACTATAACTTTATAAATGGCCATTGCCTCATCTTTCTGCCTAACCTCACTAATTGTTTTTCACCCTCCTTTCAACAGCCTTGTCCCTCAGGTAGGCTGGGCTTCTCCCCATTTGTAGGTAATGAAATCTGATCACCTCCTTACCATTTGGGCAAAGGAGTGTAATGAAGTTTTGGCTAATGAGAGGGAAGGGTCATCTGAAGGAATTCTGGGAAAGTTTTCTGATTTTAAAGTCCTGAGAATTATCCCTTTCCTACTTCCAGGCATTGCTATTTGCATGTGATTCCTAGGACTGCTGCAGTCATCCTGATACTGGGGGACACCAGCCTTGAGTGGTAAGTGAATATACAGAAAAGGCAGAGCAAAAAGGTGAGGGAAAGAGTAGGTTAGTAAATTATTGAATTAACTAACCATGCAACTATTGTCTTTACACTTCTCATAATGTGAAATGACAAATATTTCTAAAGCTATTTTTTGAGACAGCTAAAAACTTTCTAATTAACACATGCTTGCTTGTGGGCTTATTTTTCTATTGGATTGTTTACTTAGGATAAATTCTGAAGAGTTACCACTCTCAATTGCTCTTAAAGTGTATTTTTAAAATAACTTTTGATAATAACTTTATAGTTTAATTACCTAGGAAAATGTAATGACTATAAAAAATGACCATAGGAATAATTGTTATGTGTAACCATGTTAAAAACTGTTGAGGAAAAAAAGTCCAGCAAAAAATCATGAATGGACCTCAACTTGCATTGTCCAAAATTTCAGGGATGCAGAAGTCTCCTGGCATCAATTCATTGTGAATTTTAGGTTGGGAATCCACAGTAAAGAGCTTTAAATAATATAAAATACTTCACCATCAACGATTTCATGCAATGTTTGAATATGTTGATTTTTAAGAAAATTTCATGCCAACTCTTATTTTTATTAATAATCATCATTTCTATTCCAGCAACTGGTTGGGATTTCAAGTTAAAATAATACAACCCTACTGCTCAGAATCAAAACCATTTTATTTCTCTGCACTGGATTTCTTCTAAACTTTTTTTTAAACTACCCAATCAAAAATTTCTTAAATGAGTACTGTATTTTCTCCCAACTATTATTTAAGCCAAAGAAGGTGGCTGTAGAATTGTTGGCAAACACCAGGCCTTTTTAATTATCATTAGGAAATCATTGAGAACAGAGCAGATAAAGGAGCCTCTAGTTGTCGGAGCCATTAATGCTGATTAAAATAGGCTGTGTGGGTCTATGGTGCAAGTTTGTTTATTTTGAAGCATTCATGCTCTAGAGAATCCAGGCCAGACTTTTTCATCGCCATGGCAATGTTCAGGTCTTCTTGTATATATGATGGGTAGAGTATGCTCTAACAATTAAAACACTAATCTGGTCCAAATCCTACTCAGATAACAAGGGAAACAAATGAAAAGCCATGTGCACTTATGAACATTTAACCAATTCAGTCTCTTGTAGCTATTAAAATAAACATTATGTAGACGTTCCCAACCCTACCTTCACATATTTATTCCCATGCACTAATATTAATAAAACATTCAGACCATGTTGAACAATCTCTTTAGTCTTTTTTCCTGAGTGTCTGTACTGATGAAGACCTTTTATCTTTTTCATTGACTTTGTTTATTTTTAATATAGTAGTTCTTAATTAAGAGAGACAGACAACCAAAGAGACAGTGAACAATGATGCATGGGAACAATAAGAAAATGCAAAGTATTAAAAACCATTTGATCATTTACCACACAAACAATATGTGCTAACTGTTAAACTCTTTGTGCATGTGATGTCATTTAATTTAATCACTTTGAATAACTGTGAAAGAGGAAATATTACATTCATTTTACATAGAAGATCATAACTTAGAGCTCCTAATTAGATAGTACAAGCTCACACAAATATATACAACAAAATTAAGATTCAAATTTACATCCTCAGTGTACTGACATGTTTCTATATCTAAATACATGTTATATGTGTGTGCATCCTACATCTTACCTCTATTAAATGTATATGCATGTGTTCTGTATGTACATCCTCTTCTCCCTTTCTCAACTCATCTTTCATATCAAAATCTTTTTATTGCAGTATAATTGATATATAACATTATATTAGTTTCAGGTACACAGCAGAATCACTCAATATTTGTGTACATTGCAAAGTGATCACCACAATGTGTCTACCATCCATCACCATCTGTTTACAAACCTTTATTCTTATGATGAAAACTTTTAAGATTTACTGTTAGGAACTTTCAAATATGCAATACAGTATTATTAACTATAGTCATCATTCTGTACATTATACTTCTTTAAATCTTTTTTATTCATACAAATGAATCTTCAATGTGTACACATCTATAGTTAAGTTACTCTCTAAATTCCATAGAATGCTTTATCTCACAGGCTATAAGAATGCAAGTTTAAACATTGCTCTTATAAACTTTGAATAGCATAAATTGAGTCTACTAAAATTTGGAGACTCACTTTTCCTTTTAATTTAGAATCTAATAACCACAATGCAAACAAGCATTGCATTTTCAAACTAACACTGAACTTTGGCATATTAAGTTTACATATACCGAAGTATAAATGTGCCTTTTTCTGTGATTTTCCTGCAGGGGTCAAAATGAATCTCTAAGCATTTCTCTGTCATCACCCTGTTCAGCTTAATGAAAAATGTGTTTCTCTACAAACACACACATGTCCCCTTTTAACACTTTATTCTCACTTCAAAGATTCAGATGATTCCGATTCAGATTAGGGAGGGAGGTTCTGGTTTAACTACCAAAACCCTGGGACTAATTGATCCAGCTGCTCCAGTGCAGCCTGGACTAACTGAGCACCTGAAATGGCGGGTCTATTGCTGAAAGACCTCATCTCGCTTCACACCTTCCACACCATTTAGGACAATGCTTTACAGAGCAAATCATTATGCATGGTTTTCATGTTTCACTAATTTGATATTTCAAAAAAGTCTTCCTCAAAACCTTTCCTTTAGGACGAAGAACAAGCATTACTTCTCTCTCACTTGCCTGTATGTTTCTCTTCACTCATATCTCAGGATACAGAGGAAGAATTGTCGTGTCTTTTCTCTAATTCACACTACACGAAGCCAGAAATAATGGTATTTTCTGCTTGAATGCAAACCAATCATTTATCTGGACGTCCCTGAAAGGACTTAATTTGCTCAACTAGTCAGTATTCTGTCTCCGTTGAAGGCTCCCAGACGCACACTTGGACTTTTCTTTTAACTCACGTTTCTCCCCCTGTTTAGCCCACACCCCACCTCCTCAAGCTTTCCCAAGTGAGAACCGCCTGCCAACCCCTCCCCTTCACCTCCTTTAGACTATTATTCTGTGTTCTAGTTACCACCAGTGCTGTGTCTCAAACCTAAGGGCTCACATTTGCCTAAAATAAATAATAAGCAGAGGGAACAGACAACCAGCTTGTTTTGCCACCTTTTCTGAGAGCATGATGTCATGCTGACCTATTCACGAAGGGCCGCAACTGGCTGACGGACATTTAGAGAATCTCAGTGGTGGGAGATGAGGAATGTCCCAGCGAGGCCTGGCAGCGGAATTCAAACTAACACACAAGAGGCTTTTTAAAGGCACAGTGGAAAGAAAGAATTTTTAATGTTGCCATTCAGAGGGGGATTTAAGCGCACATTGACAAACCACCTAGACGTTTTGTTGTGCTTGAAGCTAGAATGTGTCTTTTCTTTTTCTTGGATCCTTACACTATTCTGCGCAACTCTGAACAGGATCAATACTATTAAACCTCAGCTTGTTCTATTGACATTTCTCATTTTCTAGCCTAGTTAAAAGAAAGACAGAGAAAAGAGAGAATTAAAAGTCTTTGAAGGAATACATTTAAGTGAAATAATGTTCTATTATCAAAAATGACTGGCAGATATTATCTGTTTATAGTTTAGGGTCTTTATAGAATTATTTTGTAAAGATCTCCAAATTAATTCAATATATTTGTTAAATAAATAACACTGCATTTTAGGACCAAGGAAGATGATGAAGGAAACACAAGAAGGTGACCAATTAAGAGAATGTACTCATATTACCTACATATATGGTATGTGTATATAAGCATGCATATATATTTATGTAATATATATATTTATGTAACACAAACACATACCATATTTTTCAGACCATAAGACACACCTAGGTTTTAGAAAAGGAAAATAGGAAAAAAGTTTTGGAGCAAAAAATGTGGTAAAATATTTAATAACAAATAATACAATATTTCAGCAATGTAAATGTAAACAGAACTCAACAGCAGCATTAACAACCATTATTCCTCCCAAATTTGGGGGAGAAAAGTATATCTTACATTCTGAAAAATACAGTATATATGTGTTCAATATACATATTTTTAACAACATCCTCAATGTGAAATCTCGTATCATTCCCACTTATCTCATTTCTCTGTCTCAGACTCCCTTCTGCAATACAGGATTGGCAAGATAAAGGTCTCCAAGGTTCCCTTCTAACTTTATAATGAATACATAAGCATTGAAGAGTTTCTGTTCCACAGATATTCAAAGGGAGAAACTGACACGGGGTGGTATGACTTAAAAAATCTTTATGGGGGAAGAACTCAAGCAGTATATTTAAGAATAAATAGAATGTGCGAAAAACAGTACAATGGGAAGAAGGGGGCATTTGTATGATTAAGTTTTAGAAAGTTGTATATATTGGGTAGTGACAAATGCGTAAATTCAAAATTTACTTGTTAATGGAGTCGGGGCAGCAAATGACTGCCCTGGTGAGGACGACCTGTTCTCTGTCCTTTGTCATGGAAACCAGGGTAGTGTTAGGGTTTCCTTGAGAACTAGTTGAAATCCTGAATTCCCCCCAAGGAATCAGTTGTAACCACAAATTGTTTGTGTTCTTGGTAAGGATACTTGAGAAGTTTGAATTATTTTTCAGCTAATGGTTTGGCTCTGGATCAGGAAACCAGAGATTGCAAGAGTTGACTGGGCTTTGTGTTCAAGAATTATTTTATAAATTTGGGGATTAACTGAACAAGACTGTGTTCTCCCCAGCTTTACTGAGGTATAGCTAACATAATAATGTGTAAGTTTAAGGTGTATAATGTGTTGATTTGATACACTTATATATTGCAAAACTACCACCACAACAATAGCTAACACCTTTATCTTTTCACATAATTTCCTTTTATTGTGGAGAGGAGAAAACATTTAATGTTTACTTTCAGCAACTTTCTAGTATATAACACGATATAATTAACTGCAATTGTTATTCTGTACATTAGATTTCCCAGAACTATTTTGTCTTATAAGCGGAAAATTGTACCCTTTCATCAGCATCTCCCCATTTCTCCTCTCCACTTCCTAGCACCTGGTAACCATGGTTCTCTCTTTCAAATGGCCCTTAAATCTACTGAATATCTCCAAGTTGATTGAATCTCTAGTATGTAGTTTGTCTGTGCTCTTTGTTTTTGTGGTTCATCAAATCCTCTTAACTGAAAATCATTAGTAAATTTATCTTAGAAGAAATAGAAGAAATAATCAGGAAAGAAAGATTAGTGGTTATCAGATGTATAACTTAAGAGTGATATTTTTTAAGTGAAAAAGAGCAGATCGTGGAAGACAGAGTACTTTATGACTATGCATAGACAAAATATATAGATCCTGCAGACTACCAATGTTAACATGAAATTGATAATATAACTATGTACAGTCAAATGTATAGATTCTGCAAACTACCAATGTTAACATGAAATTGATAATGACTATGTATAGTCAAATATATAGATCCTGCAAACTACTGATGTTAACATGAAATTGATAATAATAGGATAACATGAGATTTCCCAGAAGTAGGAAATGGTGATAATGAAAAACCAACATGGGATGAATTAATTATATCAGTGAAATTTCATTTTTTATAATTATGAACTTTGTAGATATGTGGTTTTATAAACAATTACCAGAGACAACATAGAAGCATAGAAAGAATATTGGACTAATTAGGAATTCAGGAGAATAGTCATTTGGGCTGTGGACCAATCAGGTGTTACCTGTAAAAGCAAAATCCCAGATTAATGTTTAGGCCCTAACAATATGAACAAAGATATTCTAGCCAGACAGTAAAAAAATATATATGTGTGTCAAATTGAAGTGAATAATAAATGTATTCCCAGAGATAAATGCAAAAGTGGGCAGTCAATGCTGATGGGAACAAAGTGAAGATAAAGGAGAGAGGCTGGCTGTGCACAGGCTGCTGAGGAAATTCTTCCAGAAAGCCTGGCATTGCTTCTGCCTATTTCTGAATGTTCAATATGCAAATGATTTAAAAGTTCTGACCACAGCTTCTGGCAAAGGGATAATATAGGTGTAATATATCCAAAATTTAATAAATATTTCATTCTAACCTTGAGACAAGCCAAACAAGTAAGGACTGCATCAAAATTCACATAGATGAATCCATAATTAACTAAGTGTATCCAGGAAGTGGCTATTGAATCTTCATATCAACCCGGAGGAAGTGTTCTTTGTTGTGTACCTACCAGTCTATGCTTAACTACTACCCTCTTCAGTGTTTTTAGAAATAACTTGAATGGAACTATTGCAAAAGAGAACTAAAATATAGAAGTAGACTGCAGCAGTAGGCAAAATAAAATATTATGTTTAAGATAATAAGAAAATATTCATGATTCTGTTGTAGGATTCATTTTTGAGACATCAGGAAGATCTAAATAACATGGATGTTATATCCATGGTTTAAAATGTTCCACATCACAAGGATATCATTTCTATCCAAATTTATCTATAGACTTAATATATTTACTATCAAAATGCCAGAAAGTTTTCTTTTTTCTTCTGGCATTTCTTTTAAAAATTGAAAAGTGATTATAAAACATGTGTGGGAATAAAAATGATCAAATATCCAAAAGTAACTTGGTGTACAATGGAGCCTGTACTGACCTTGCTACGAACTAGTACTTATAACATTAAAAACAGGAAACACACACACAGCGACACTGTGCACCAGAGAGGGGGTGGCGGAGAGGTATACGGCCTTAAATACATAGTGCTGGTTCAATTTGTAAAAATACGAGTTCAATATTTGTGGTTTTAAAATACATGAATATTGATCATAATCTCATACCATGCCCAAAATTCAACTCCAGAAGAATTGCAGACCTAAAAGCAAAACAGTAAAATAACAGTAAGAAAAAAGCCTCTAGAAGATAACAGAGAAGAGAAGCTCATGTCCTTGAAGTAATCAAAAGTTTTCTTAAGCCATTTTCCTAAACATTAACCATAAAATATTAATAAATTAGGCTTTCTTTGTTAAAGTTGAGATTTTGAGTCATCAAAAGACATTACTAAGGGTAAGAAAAATCAGTTGAAAGACTGAGGAAATATTTGTAATACATATGTTTAACTCATATTAAAACAAAATAATTTCTATTAATGAATGACAAAAGGATATAAAAACTCATTTAAGAAATGGACAAAATACTAAACAGCAGAGAATTGTGCTGAACGAGTTCTTTGCTTACAAAAAGGCAGGACTTGCTCCAGAAATACGAGGTCTGTATTTCTAGATTGGGGTTTTCTAGAACCTCTACAAATCATCATCATGTAGTATGATGGGATATACTGGGTCAGATGGTGCAATAGAAAGAGCAACTTTCACAACAGCCTGGTGAGCATTGCTTTTCACCCCACGCAAAATAGTAAGCCATCCAAGTCACTCAATGATTAGTTAGAACAATATTTCCAAGTGCACTATGTGCTTCCTCCAGAATCCAAATAAGTTTGTCCCAGTGGAGATGTTGCATCTGACCCCTGGATTTTGGATACATAAATCATTCCTGATATGGTAGACCTCTCCATCTTTACAAAGATTTTCCCCTGCCCATATGTTTCCTACTAAATCTTCCATAGTCTTTTATATACAGTCAGATAAAGTATCATTAATGTTGCCATACAGCAGGATAATCTGTAGAAAACCAACATGACCAAAATTTCTGAAGACTTTGGTATAATGAAGAATACAAATTAACATAGACATTAGGCAAGATAGGGAATGTATATGCTTTTATTTCCAAGTAAACATGAACTATTTTTGAGCTTCTTGGAGGATTGAATGTGACAGGTGGGTGGGCAGGGGAGAGCAATGAGGGGGAAATGGGGACAAGTATAATTAAACAACAATAAAAATGTTTTTTTTTTAAAGAAGATTGAGAATAGTGCATTCCTCATGCTAATAGCCACCAGCCAAATTCCAGTGTTTTGTAGATCCATGTCAGTAAACACACCAGAGAGGCCATGTTTGTGGCTGCCATTCGTTTAACTATACGGCAGTTCCCCGCGATCTGGCACAATCCATTTGTTTTTGTTGAAGCCTGAAAGGTAAATTAAGTAGCCAATAATGAGGACTCCAACAACTGTGTCCTTTAAATCTTTGTAGAACTAATTTCTTTAATTATTCCCAGGACACATTATTTCTGTTTCACTATATTGGCTAGAAATCTGGGGCTGGAGGAGCCAGTTTCAGAGACTTTCGCTTGACCCTGTCTACCATTGTGGTTCTTACTAAACAGGTCAAAGAACATGAAGCAAGTGAGGGAATAAGCAGTAAAGAATCTGCGGATAAAGGCATTCCAAGGTAATTTTAAAAAAGACCTTGACTTTTGAATATGTTTGGAGTGTCTAAGAACTGCAAAGGGTCCAATTTGGTTGAGTAAGTGAAAGAAGAATGATAGTGAAGATTGTACCCCTCATATCACAAAAATCTAGAATTATGCAAATTCAAGAAAGCATTAAGACTATCAAAGTTTAGAAAAACAATGAACTTAATCTAATATTTGTGGATATTCCCTTATACTAAACTATTGGTAAATGCACATTAACTTAAGGCAAATATACAACATTCATAAAAACTCACAACCTAATGAATGATAAAGCAAACTTGCTTTATTGTAAAAATATCATGGAGGTCATAGTCTATGAAATTAAAACATTAAAAACAAATTCATCAATCAAAAGAGTACATTTAAAACTTTAAAAATATTTTAAGTGATGGATCAGTTAATACATCGTTAAGATTACATAAAGCTTAGAGCTAGATGGTATAATGGAAAAGACTGTATAATGAAACAGAGCAGCAATGTAGAAGTAGAAATGTAAAGTCTTAAATAACTAGATTCAGAAAAAAGAAAGATTAAATATTAATGAGTTATGCATTCAAGACAGACTAAAAAGATAAAATAGAATAAACCACAAAATAATAAATAAAGGTAAGAAGAGAAAGTAATGAAGTAGAGAGCTAGCCTACATTTATGAAGGTGAATAAGTCAACTATGATTACTTTGAAAAAACTAATACAATATACAAATCTCTGAAAATATACATGAAAAAAGTCAGATTTGGCAAAAAAACTTTTGCATTGTTTCTGATCAAAGGGTAAATTCTCAAGAAAGCAAAAAGTTCACATTTAAGAACAGTGTATACAGCCTACTCAATATTTTATTGTTCATCCACTTTGTGGATGAAAAATACCTTCTATACTAAATCTAACAAGTTCAGTGACCAAAAGTAACCTTACCAGGTGATCTGATCATAAATTCATAACTGGGCAGTTCATGGTGGCTAGTCATGCCCCAGGCCTTTAAAAAGAATATCTTTGCCTTAATCAAATCTTGATCTTGGTTCTTGTACATCTAGGTTAAAACACCTTGGAAATGACAGAGTAAATCTTTTTTTCTTTTTTTAACCCCTTGGAGGTGTAACTACCCTTAAGGGAGCATATAATCTTGTTAATTAACCTGTTTGTTGTTTTTCTCCCTCCTGCATGTAATCTTCTTTAATTCCAAATATATAAAAGAAACTGCAAAACTGTTATTCTCTGGAGTGTTTGAGATCTTGCTTTCCAGCACTGTTTATCAGTTTGGCTCAGGTAAACCCTTATACACAATCTCTACAGGTTGGGACATTGTTGACACTTTTATAGACATCAATTGGGTTTCCTAAACTTAAGAATTAAGTTTTTCTAATGGGCTGATTTATTATTAATGAATATACCAGAAGTATACAGAAAAACTTTGCAAAAAATATGTTACCAATTTAGATCTAAATCTTTATCAACTGAACACATAAACAAAAGTGTATATATATAGATATATACATAGTTTTTAATATCAGAAAATTTGGAAGACAAAATTTCTTAAACAACATTTCAATTATTTACTCTCTTTAATTTTAGCTAATGTTGAGAGAAGATCTAATTTTTTCTTTTTTACATCAAGAATAAACCTTGCAGTCTTCAGGTTGAAAACTGAATATTGCAGAATATTTTTAAAAATTACCAAGCCTCATTGTCTGTAAAAGAAAGCATATATCCTTCATCAGTAAAATTTCATTATCTATTATTTGCAACAAGAAGTAGGCCCTGGCCTGTGTAGCTCAGTGGGTTGAATGCTGGCCTGTGAATCCAGGGTCACTGGTTTGATTCCCTGTTAGGACACATGCCTGGGTTGCACGCTAGGGGCCTCAGTAGGGGGTGTGTGAGAGGCAACCACACATTGATGTTTCTCTCCTTCTTCCTCCTCCCTTCCCCTCTGTCTAAAAATAAAATCTTTTTTTAAAGTAGTATACACTAAAATTTTAAGTTAAACAGTGAATTTATAATGTTATTTTTCCATTTCAAGTAAACTTTTACTGAGTACCTACCATGTGTTAATAACAATGCTAGATGCCAAGAACAGAAAGTTGCGTATCATAGTCACTGTCATTGAGTAATTTATAATCTTGTGGAGAAAACAAATATACCTACTTAATTTCTTTTCTGTCCCATGTTGTACTTTATTGTTTCTCTTTTCTTTTCTTTTTTCCTTTTTATTAAATTTATTGGGTGGTACTGATTAACAAAATTATGTAAGTTTCAGGTGCTCAATTCCACAGCATATCATCTGTACACTGTATCGTGTGTTCACCACCCCAAGTCAAGTCTCCTTCCAACACCATTTACCCCCCATATCCTCCTCCATCTCCCACCATCCTCCTTTCTTCCAGCAATCAATACTCTGTTGTCCATGAGTTTCTTCTCTTTTTTTCTTTTTTTTAATCACTCTACCTGCCCCCCAACACAGCTGTTAGCCTGCTTTGTATCTATGGGACTAGCTTGATTTAGCTTGTTCATTTCATTCATTAGATTCCACGTATGAATGAGATCATACAGTATTTGTCTTTCTCTGATGGCTTATTTCACTTAGCACAATGCTCTCCAGGACCATCCATGCCATTGAAAAGGGTAAGTTTTCCTTCTTTTTATGGTTGAGTAGTATTCCATTGAGTAAATACACCACAGCTTTTTTATCCATTCATCTACTGATAGACACTTAGGCTGATTTCAAATCTTGGCTATTGTAAACAACATGGCAATGAACGTAGGGGTGCATAAATTCTTTTGAATTAGTGTTTTATTTTCATCAGATATATTTGCAGAAGTGGGATTGCTGGTTCAAGGCAGTACCATTATTTAATTTTTTGAGGTAACTCTACACTACTTACTACAGTGGCTGCACCAATCTACATTCCTACCAACAGTCTACAAGGGTTCCCTTTTCTCTACATCCTCTCCTGCACTTGTTTTTTGTTGATTTATTGATGGTAGCCATTCTGACAGGTGTGAGGTAATATCCTTGTAGTTTTAATTTTCATTTCTCTGCTAATTAGTGACATTGAACTTCTTTTCATATGTCTATTGGCCCTCTCTATGTCCTCTTTGGAGAAGTGTCTATTCAGGTCCTCTGCCCATTTTTTCATTTGTTTTTTTGGGGGGAGGTGGCTTTGGTGTTGAATTTTGTAAGATCTTCATAAATCTTGGATATTAACCCCTCCTCAGATGTATCACTGGAGATGTGTTCTTCCATTCAGTGGGTTTCTTCATTTTGTTAATGGTTTCCTTTGCTGTGCAAAAACATTTTAGTTTGATGTAGTCCAATTTATTTATTTTTTCTTTTGTTTCTCTTGCCCAGGATGATACATCAGAAAAATATTATTATGAGAAATGTCTGAGACTTACTGCCTATGTTTTCCTCTAGGATTTTTGTTTTCAAGTTTAACATTTAAGTTTCTCATCTATTTTGAATTTATTTTTGTGTATGGTTTAAGAAGGTGGTCTACTTTCATTTTTTGTACATATCTATCTAATTTTCCCAACACCATTTACTGAATAGACTATCTTTACCCCATTGTATGTCTTTGCCTCCTTTGAAATATTAACAATAAAGTCATGGGTTTATTTCTGAGCTCTCTATTCTGTTCCATTGACCTATATGCCTGTTTTTATGCCAGTACCATGCTGTTTTGATTAATATGGTCTTCTAGTATAGTTTTATATCAGGTAGCATGATTTCTCCGACTTTGTTCTTTTTTCCCAAGATTGCTATGGCTACATATAAACCAAAACTATCTCATGAATGTCCAGAAACAGCAAAAACAATGATAACGCTCTTTATATTTCTCTTTTGAAGTGAGCTTATAAAACATTTCACATACTTTGTGTCATCAAATTCATCTAGTTCAATTTATTTAACATCAATCAAGGGGGAAGAGAAGCTAAGAACTCTGTTAAAATCTTACGGTGGTCTCCACCCAGGCCATCTCTGTGACAGGTGAGGTCTACCAAACAAGTGAGTCAAATCTCAAATCTCCCCCTAATGCCTTCATGTCCAGAAATTCCTCTTTTTTTCCCCTTTCTCTCAGTGTTCTCCTTTTGTGGATTCTAATCATCATTCCACTCCCCCCACCCCATTCTTTCCCCCTCATTTGTGCACTGCCCCCAGGGTTTGGAATAACTCCAAGCACAATAAAATCACGAAGAGATCACCACCACCATCCCAGTTTAATACTCATTCACTACCATTGCCATCCAGTCCCCATTCTCCCTCCCTTCTCCTCACTATTTAAATTTAGTTCTAAAATGAAATAAACCTTGGCATTGGTCATCAGCAACCTTTCTTTCCCTGCCCTCCACATTTTACCACTGCTACTTCTCCACTCCAAGCTTTTCCAGTGCTTAGAGGCTTATGAGAGGAGATTAAACTAATCCCATCCACGGACAAGCTCACTAAGCAGTCCCTGAGTAATGTCCAAAATTCCTGCCAAGGAATAGAGCTAGGGGAAAAATTAATGTAACAATCAGCACATTATAGTAATAGCTTTTCTATGAAAATTCTTTTTCTTTTAGTAATCCCTATACAGAGTCAGGAGAAAGAATATAGTTTGGAGTGTGTGTGTAGGGAGGAGGGGTATAGAGACAATTAGTTTTTCTTTTCTTTTTCTTATTAAATATAAATGAAACAACTAAATACTTTGGCACCACTGCATTTTTTCAACTAATTTAACCTACCCTTTTTCTTAATAAAGTGGGAATGAGTGTGTAAATAGCCAACATGTAAGTAGTTTGGATTGGTTCATTTGCTAATTAATACTTAAGAAAGTAGAATTAGAAAGACTGGGCAGGAGGAAGGCAGTTTCAGACTGTTTTGCCTGAAGCATATTGATGCCTTCACTTGTAGCTCCAATTCTGAGAGACAAGGGGAGCCAGAGTTGTCTTTCCGTCTTTGGGGGCTATAATACCCTTCTCACTTTTGTCATTCCGCTACCTGGGTTTACTCATCCAGTGCACATAAGATTTTCTAAAACAGAAAGCCAGAAATATAATCTGATAGGCAATATTTAAATCACTGTCTCAAATCCTTTCATGTTTACTAAAGTTAGAACTCTATTTTGATTTTTTTTTCAAGGAACTAATGAAATGAATTTGAGTCTCAAAAGCTGTGGTAGGCAGAGGTAGTCTTTGCCAGTGACTGTGTAGGGGGTAAGAAATTTCTATTCAAATAAGAGTGAATGCAATTGGTGATGTTTAAAAAAAATATGGGAGGGATTCAGGGGAAAGTTTAGCCTCCAGGGTAAATCCATGGTTTTTATTCTTGGCATTTATTATGCCAAAGAATCAATGTTAAAACAAAATGGAAAACAGCTTTAAAACTGAAAGAAATAAACAGAGTGTCAAAGGCACAACTGAAAGGCTGAAGCTACATTGAGAGTAAAACTAATAGAAATATTAAATGGTATCTTCTAGAACAAATAGAGGAAGGTGCTGACCAACTCTGCTAGCCTTTAAGAAAAGGTGCTTCTAAATGCAGCCCGTCCAACAAAGAAAGTTGAATGTGTTCAGGCTGGCATTGAAACGACAGTTCTGAATCTCTGACTTCCAAAGCAATGGATCTTTCTGAAGATACCCTCATGGTTTCCTGGGAAACTTTAGAAAGATAACACCCAAACATGACATTTGTTATTCACTATTTTATATATAAATGCTTTTATATGCATATAAAATAATATGCAAATATATATAAATAAAATAAATGTTATTGTGAATCACTAATGCCTCTTAGGTATTGAAAAAAGCAAACAAAAACATTTACCATTTCAAGGAACATTTATTGGACACTTATTTTGGGGAAATCACTATGTTTGACACAAGGTCCCTGAACCCAGGAAGTACAGCTACGTAAATACTTTTGTGTTATAATTATTTTTATAATGTCCTTCCTTAAGTTTAAATATGTAAATATTGCTCCTACTCTGAATTGTGGTTGTATGGAGGTAAATTATCATACTCTATGGATCATTTCAGGCATATTTAATATGATAGACACATGGGAGGAACAATCCATTCTTTATTTTTTGTGCAATGTTTTTGTTGATATTCCAGCTGTGAATTTGAAGTACTATCAGCCACATAAATCTACCTTGAATAACACAATGTGAGGTGTGTTTTTACATGCAGGGCTCTCCTGGAGCCCCACCACAGTTTCTAGAATAGGAAGAACATGTAATTATTGTTGATGAGAACACTGATGGCTAGCACATTATACCTTTTTCTAGGTCCTCTGACTTTATCACAACATATTGAGTAAGAACACAAAATGAGATTTTCTTACTTCTGTCTTATTGATCTTTTTAATACACAGAGCTGGCTCCAATCCTAGTAACACTTCACTCTTAGGAGATTACATGTGATAGCTTAACTTTGGGTGCTCCCAAGAAGGAACAAGAGAGGCATCAGGGAACGACATTCACTCATGTGTATGCTGTATTTCAAAAGATGCTACTGGTTTAATCTCCACCCCTCCCTTCTTTCCTTTAACAAATACTTGTTTTGGATTGATTCAATGAGCTAGACTGGAGATCCCCCTAACAGAATGAATACACTTAGACCACAAGCCAATCAATACATAAATGCAAAAGTTTTTATTGACAACTATGGAGGCCAATTGATAGAAAAGAGTAAGACATGTTAGAATGATGCAGTTTTATAATGGTCAACAAAAGTTCCTCTGCTGAGATGACATTTGAAACAAGACCCAGTGAAAGTGAGGAAGGAAACATGGACAAGAGGCAGATAGTACAGCAAGCACATGTCAAGAAGTGGAAGCAGGTTTCCTGGTTTTGAGGGGCAGGAGGTGGCTGGCATGGCAGGAGGGGAGTTAGCGGCAGGGGCAGGGGTGTGGGGGGAGTGATAGGACTGGAGTGCAGAGAGACAGCAGAGGGCAAGATCATAAAGAGCCTTGTTAGGATATGGTAAGAACTATGACTTTTACTCTGAATGGATAGGGAGCTACCGAAACATTCTAAACAAAGGAGAGACATGATTTGATTTATACATTTTGGGGGTCACTAGGGCTGCTGACTAGAAAATAGCCTAGGGGACAAGTGAAAAGCTATCAAGTTGTTTGTCAAGGGGCTACTGCAATACTCAGGGGAGAGGTGATGGTGACTTGAACCATGACAATAATGATAGAGATGGAGAGAAATGGTTTGATTCTGGATATATATTAAGTTGAATCAATTGAAATTGATGGTTTTGTAGGTGAAAATGATCAAAAGTTGGCAATTTCATATGGGTGCTCATAATATTTGGAAGTAATGCCAAAAGTAACTTGTGATGTATTGGAACTACTAGGTGAGAAAAAGAAGCACATAGGGTAATTTGCTAGGTTTCTGACCTAAAAACAAGAGGAAGACTTCTTAACTGAGAAGGGGACTGTCAGAGGGTGGGTTTCAGTGGGCAGTCAGCAGGTTCTTTTTAATATGTTAAGTTTGAGATATTTATTAGACATTCAAGTAAAGATAACATGTAGGTAGCTGGATTCCGTCAGACTTGTTTTCCACCCTTTGACATACAAGTGCCTTACCAGTAAGTCTAGAGAGGTTGCTACTTCTTGCACATTATGTCCAGTTATCATAATGTCATCAATGTAATGGACCTATGTGATTTTTTTGTGGAAAGAAAAGATCTCTGTGAACTAAATTATAATATGGTGCTGGAGAATTGATATACCACTGAGGTAGGGCAGTAAAGGTGCAATTGCAGGCCTAGGTACCTTAGATTAAATAGTTTCTTGTGGTATTTATTAATAGGTATGAGAAAAAAGCATTTTCCATATTGATAGCTGCATACCAGGTGCTAGATGATATATTTATTTTTATCAAACAATGAAACCTCTTCTGGTATAGTAGCAGCAATTGGAGCCATCAGCTGGTTAAGTTTATGATAATCCGATGTCATTCTCCAAGATCCACCAGTTTTCTTCACAAGCCAGAAAAGCAAGTGGAATGAGGATGTGCTGGAAATTACCTTCAAGTCCTTGATGATAGCACTAACCTCTACAATCCCTTCAGGAATGCAGTATGGCTTTTGGCTTGCTATTTTCGTAGGTAGAGGTAGTTCTAGTGGCTTCCACTTGGTCTTTCTTACCATAATAATCTCCCCTCCATGAGTCAAGGAAATAATGTGTGAATTATGCCAATTGCTGATTATGTGTATTTCACTTATGAGTTCCAATTCTGGGAAAATAACCATAGAATCCATTCAGGAACCCACTGTGTGACAAACTTGAATAAAATTCTATTAATCACTTTGCCTTCATAAATCATACTCTGGGGGATTATAGTGACATTTCGGGTTTCCTTGAATTAGTGTCAGTTCAGAGTCCATGTCCAGTAATCCCTGATTGTTTCCCTTTCCCTGGTAAAAGGCTGTGGGTATCTTTGGGAAAGGCTGGGAGAAAGATTAACAGTACAGATTTTTGACAGTATATCAGGGTCCTTCCTCACGAGGACCCAGCCTCCCCTCAATTCAAGAAGTTCCGGGTCTCTAGTAAACTGACTCAGTTCTGGGAATTGATTGATTGACCATGAGTGTGTTTTTATAATTCAAGTTAGACTTTCATTCACTTGACCTAGAACTCTCCCACTTATATGGATCAAGTAAGAATTCAGTAGATCACCAACCTATTTCACTAGGACACCATTATTCACTAGGCAGCATCACAAGTCTCTTCCAGTCAGACTGTTCTGATTGCCACTTTGATTCTATGGACCACGTGGCAACCACGCCCACCTTATCTTTAGTAATTAGTGCTGACACTTGGCCCCCAACACCCTGAAATATAATTATTCCCGTTGCATTTAAGTTTCCTAATTCAATGGCAGGAAATCTGACTCATCTTTTCTAGGATCCTGGACTCTCACAAATTTATTTGTCACAGTCATTTTGTGAGGTGTGAACCTTTGACCCTCCTGGCGTAAAGAAACAGGTCTTACATGATAAATACCCTCTGATAGTCCAATTTCCCAAAGACTTTAGATGCTTTCATTGTACATCAAGGCAGCTTTGGCATTTCACCTTAATTTTGTGTAGGCCACCTTTTGGTCTACCCTTCAGCCACCCAACTAACCAGCCTTTCTAACCCACCTCTCAGCAGCAACATTAAATTTGTCATTTCTGCTCAGTAGACCCATATCAATAAATTCAGCCCAATCCAACTTTATGTTCCTTCTACACTTACCCCATACTCTCAATATCAATTCCCACACATATTTCCTCACTTCTGTCTGTATAAATTGAAAAAAGCATGTAGTTCTCTTGGAATGCAATACAACTCTTAGTGGATCACACTTTGTAACTCAACTCAAAGTATGCTGGGACTTTATTTTAGTTTAAATCTAAAAGGAAAGAAGGGACAGATGAAGGGTCTTAAAGTGAATCTTTAGACTTTTGCAATTATTTCACGTGAGGCCATTATAGTGTTCTTAGGCAAAGCAGAGTTGATCTTAAGTGTGGGTGTAATGGCAGCTTCTACTGGCAAAGGAGACTCATCACAGTTTCGAGTGTGATGTCTGCAGCTTCATCAGGAGCTTCCATATGTCCCCATTCCCATGTTGATGATAGCGTTTTATTACCACCAATGTCCTCATTTTAGCAACAGAACTTTGTGAGATTGGGAATTCAATTTGCATTATAATTCAGCTTCTCTCAGGATGAGGTTCTACGTTTTGTTTTCAACAGTTTCATCTCTGCCATGATACGAAATCAGGGTTTCTTTCAGGGCAGACATGGATAGTTTCAGGTTACTTATGAGAAGCTTGGGCTGAGAATTTAAATTCTGAGCTTGAACTTTCCTTTCCCCACTTTGTCCAGCTCAATTAGGAGTAACCAACTGGTTTTATTATACTCATTATCTTGACAACAACACTCGAAGGTATCAAATACACCTTTCCTACAGTTATACACACACACACACACACCTCCCCTCTTCCTGTATGTATACATATGAAACCTCAATAAAAAATGCTTCCAATTATTTTATTTTTTAAGGACATAAGGAAAAATCTCTTTTGTTCCCTTGAGCATTGTGTGAAAAGGTTTACTCAACTGCGGCAGCCACTATGTAACTAAAAGGGGATGTGCCTTTACAGGTGGGAAGAATCCTGCTGCTCCAGGACATCTTCGATTTATTAAATTGAACAACCATCAAATCCCCCATCACGAGCCTTCATATCATACGAAATTAGAAATACATTGTACAAGTGTTTTTGAGTTGAGGTTTCAGTTACTTGCATTGTAGTATTTTACCTGATATGCATATTATAGAGAATTGACAGGGAATATTTGAGTCAACATGCCTCAGTGCAGGAGAAAAACCTGTGGCATCATATGCATCAGTATAACGCACTGTTAGGAACCAAGCTTGTGGCGGTGCCAGAACTAGAATCCAGACAATCCTGACTGCAAGTTCATGTTCTTTTCTTTGCATTACTCTGAGCGTGAAGAGCCTAAATATCTGTCACTGTTCCAATATCAAGAGTCTATTATCCATCTGGTTTCCTTAAGTCCTTACCTAAAAAAATGACCTGAAATGATTTTTCTTTAAAAATACTTTTTTCTAATTAATAACTTGTGGTTTCTAGGTACAACACATTTTTATTGTACCAAACAGGTTAATTCTTTTCCTCCATGTACTGACATTGTATAAAATAAAAATTCTCCAAGTGAACTCATATTGTTTCTTAGCTATCCATCTCACAGATGGGTTGTCCCAAACTATCATCTGTTTCACATAGAACCCATCCATCTAGTTCTATGAAAGTTGCAAAGCATAATCCAAGCTGAATCAAAATTAGTTCTTTGTCACAGCTTTCCAATCTGTCAAATGTTGAGGATGAAATATGATTGGAATATAGTGCAGCTTGTCAATTCCTCAATCGATCCCAGTAAAATCTGGAAAGGTAGATGTTGTGAACATTTTTGTGTTCTGTATTTTACTATAAACACACATTGAAAAGTTTAAATGGCCATAAATACTCAGCATAGTTGTCATTTTTCAGAAATTTTAAGAAAATTTTTTGTCTGCTCTATTAAATTTTCCCTTTTTGAATCTCACACAAAAAGGAAATTATGGAATATTAGATATTAGTTGAGTGTTAGAGATTACAAAATGCAAGCCCAAAGACACATATGGTGGCATACGGGTAAAGCAGAGGATGATTATAGATAACAGAAGAGGAGGAGGAGGAGGAGGAGGAGGAGGAGGAAGTGCAACCAAGAAGGTAGAGATTGAAGTGATGCAGCCACATTGCAAGTAATGTCAGTCGACACCAGAGCTGGAAGAGGCAACTGCATTCCCCACCACAGCTTCAGAGGGGAGAATGGCCCTGACAGCATGTTAACGTTAGTCCAGTGATAGTGATTGCAGGCTTCTGGTTTCCAGAGCTATGAGGAAATAATTTTCTGTTGTTTTAAGCCAACAAATATGTGGTAGTTTGCTATGATAGTGTTAGGAAACTAATATGTAATACTTGCTATTCTAACCAGTTGTGTGGCTCTCTCCAGCTGCTCTGGTGTAGTCATGAAGTGATGGATGGTTGAGTTGTATTTGCAAGGATGATGGAGACAAAAGGGGAACAGAATCCTGGGTGTTTCCAAAGAAATGACTGTAATAGGGAAACATGGATTCTGACCTGGTCATAAGAGAAAACAGAGCAAATGGGTAATGAAAATCTGAGGGCACTAAAGAATGGGTCATGATTTGATTGAGAACCATGGTAAGCAGACAGTACCTGTTAGCAGTCATTAAATGTTGAATGAAATTAAACCAAATATGGAGTTAGGAGTTCTTGTGTATTGCCAACCTCAAAACTTAACACTGAATAGTATTCAGTGGAAATTACAAAATCAGAGATGTTAAAAATTGAATCTGTACCGATGAGACCATTTCCCAGGACTACATCAGAAATTTTACCATATACAATGAAAACTGGATTATTAGAATCATAAGCATATTTACTTTATCAAATATTGGATTCAAGTACTCATTGAGAAATTAGCAGAATTAAACACTTCGGCAAATATTTTGATTCCCTCCATATTCCTTTCACACGAGTGAAATAATTTAAATTTTAATGTTTCCTGTACTTCCTGTCATAAAATTGATAAGTTATGGTATGTAATGTACAGCACAAAGAATATATAGTCAGTAATACTGTAAGAAATTTGTACAGTGACAGATGTTGTTAGACTTACTGTGGTTATCACTTCCTAAGGCATATAGGTGTTGAACAACTGTTGTATACCTGAAGTTAGTACCCTATTGTATGACAACGAAAAAGGCAAAAGTCAAATGGTATTCACCAGGCACTGCTTTAGGATAGTGGGACAAATGATAAAATACTGAAAACACACAAGAAGGAGAACTTTACATTTGGAAAGAATTGTGTTCTTCAATTTTAGTTGGAATTTTCTAATTTTGTTTTCCAGAAAATTAATAAAATTGTGTTTTAGGTATAAACAGATACATACCTCTGAGACTGTATATAAAATTTCTAGATAGTTTGCTCCTAAAAACATTTGAGACCATGAGATTACTTTTATTCATAAGCATTAATTAGAAGTATATTATCTCTATGGCCATTAAAATCATTTTAGTAAAGTGCTAGATATAGGCTTTAATTCTCCACCAAGTAGCTCAGCTCAATTCAATACAACATCTACGTAAAATAGTTACTGAGCTTCTGTTCTGTGCAAGGCCTGTTTTAGACCTAAAGAAATTTTCAGGTGGAGTTGACCCTCTGATCATAATCTTACACTTCAGCTCCCTTCCATTTGGAGCTGGGGAGGGCTGGGGCGGAGGGACGGGATGGGAGTAGAAAACAGAAGACTGTATAAGAACAACAATTAAAATAAAATTTAATTAAAAAAATTAAAAAAAAATAATCTTACACTTCAGTCAGGATGAGCCTTAAGAGAATATGGAATTCTCTAGATTAATAATCTCGTAAATTGCTCTCCATCTGGGCCTGCTATCTTTATTCTTCCTGTTACTCCACAGGATCAGTAAGAGAAAAGAATTTACTGTCAAACCCAATCTAGGGGTTAATATGCTTCAGAGCTGGGACTGCAAGGAGGAGTAGGTGTTAAGGTATTTTCATTCCAAAAGAAGATGGTTGGGTTATGGAGTCAACGTCTTATACCATATCCAACCCTGGGTCTCTTGTTCTACCCTCTGAAAATTTCCCTCCATCCCCAAACTCTAAGGCCTTTTACTGTTATTTTATTATCAAAGTTTATAGCTATAAAGAAGCAGTCTGGCTGGTCTGCTGTAGGATACCGTGCCTTGATGTTAGTAAGCACAGGCCCAGGGTAAGGTGCTGGGACTGAAAAATCCACCGCAGTAAGTAGAAGGCAGGGAAAGACCGAAGAAAGAGGCTGGCCACTCTAGTCTGGTAATTATTGGAGTTATTAAGGGAAACTTACCTAGGAGGCATGCCTCAGGCAGCTGCAAGGTGAGATGTATCCCAGATGAGATGTATTCCCTCACCACTTGGCAGACACTAGAGAATTATATGAAACAAAGCAGGATAGTCATGGGTACTCGTTCATGACTAGCCCTGGGTAGGGGTAAATGTTTTACATGCTTGAACAGGTTAGGACAATGGCCTGTTCCAAGAACCAGTAGTGAGAGGCATGCCAGAATGAACATGGATTACAATGCCTGCAAGGGGGGTTATGGGAAGCAGTCGCCCCCTTCTGGCTAGGTCCAGCTTGCACGTCAGGCGGCAGTCATGTCACGGAACAGCGTTTCCTCCACACTAGAAATCTAAAATTTCTTCCTGCAGGCAATGATTTGCTAAATACTCAACCACCAGCTCTGTGATAATGAATTGAGCCCCTATTTCTAGTATTTTCCAATTTCCATCATGTAAATACTCCCAATATGGCTAATTTCAAACTGCCAATATGAAGTCACTAAAGGCAGATTTGGAAAAAGATGTGCAATAATTCACTATTATCTGACACAGTTGACTCTTGAATTATTTTATATATCTTCCTTTGATTTTAGCATATTTTTATAATTGTGTAACCATAATCTCAATATATTTTAGAACATCTCATCACCTTAAAAAGAAACTCCATTCTATGTTGGCCAGGTTGCTCAGTTGGTTAGAGTATTGTTCCAAGCACCAAAAGGTTGTGAGTTCAATCCCCAGTCAGGGTGCGTACAGGAAGCACCCTCCTGTAACACCAATCCATGTTTCTCTCTCTCACATCTCTCTCTCTCTCTCATCTGTCTCTCTTCCCCCCTCCCCTCTAAAATTGATGAACAACATGTCCTCAAGTTCTCAAGTGAGGGGGAAAAAAGTCAGTTGACCATAAATGTGAGGATTTTTTTCTGGATTCTCCATTCTATTTCATTGATCTGTTTGTCTGTTCTTATTCCAGTACCACACTGCCATGCCAAATCATACTATATAGATCAATGGAGTATCCTGGGAACTTAGAAACAAACCCTCACATTTATAACCAATTGATTTTTGACAAGAGTGCAAAGAAAATACAATGGAGAGAGACTTCTGGGTCTCTATGGGCAGTTTTGTTATTTCTAATTCAATGTCTTTATTATACATAAATGCATAATTTATTTTTCTTCTTTAGTCATAGCACAAATTAAATAACATAGGTATAGTATACCTATGTTATAAGGCATACATTTTTATATTCCCTTTTGTGATATTGTTATATATAATACATATATGCTGCAAACCCAATAACACATTGCTATAATTATTAATTTATATAATTTTATGTCAATTAAAGAAACCAAAAGAAAGAAAAGTCTGTATTAAAGATTTTTTTTATATTTGTTTTTCTCATTTACCATTTCTGGTCTTCTCATTTATTCCTCTGGATTCAATTTAGCATCTGGTGCAACTTTCTTTCTCCAATACATCTTTGCTCCCAAACACTTCCTTTGTTCTGTTATTGCCAATAAAATACATGTTTTATTTGTTATAGGCCCAACATTACATTATATGCACATTATTTTATACAATTGTTTTTTTTACAAGTTGAGAAAAGGAAAAAAAGAAGAAATATGCCTTTATATTGTCTATTACAAATACAAAATAACCTTTAACAGTGTTCATTTTCCCTGTGTATTTAAATTAACATTTGAGGTAATTTGCTTTATCTCTAAGAAGTTTTAGTATTTCTAGTTAAATATTCTTTTAACAAAGAATTCTCTAAGCTGGAAATGTCTTTAATTGTGAAACATAGTTCTCCTAGATATAAGATTCTTGGTTGATAGTATTTTTCTTTCAGTTCTATAAATATGTTACTCTGTTGTTCTCTGGTTTTGATCGTTTCCATAAGTCAGCTAATTCTTTTATTGGGGTTCCCTTGTACATCGTGAGCCATTTTCCTCTTGCTGCTTTCCATCTTTTTTTTTTGTGACTTCGGCATTTTTACTATGGAGCGTCTGTATGTAGGTTTTATTTATCCTACTTGGATTCATGGAACCCCTTGAATGTGTAGATTAATGTTTTTCATCCAAGTTGGAAATTGTTAACCAATATTTCTTCTAATATTGTTTCAACCCTGTTAATTTTCTTCATTCTTCATAGTCTCTTCTTCAGATTGCATAATCTCACTTGTTATACTTTCTAGTTTACTGATACTTTCTTCTTCCAGTTCAAATCTACTTTAATGAATATTACATTTTGGATATTGAACTATGTTGAACATATATGTGAAAGTACATTGGTAATTTCAATAATTTTCATTTGATTCTTTTGTATAGTATCTATTCTATTCACTGTTTGATGAGATATTGCTAGCTTTCTTTACTACTTTAAACATGGCCTCCTTTGGTTATCATGTTTGAGTATACAATAGTCATGATGCCTACATTAAAGTCTTTATTAAATCCTACATCTAGGTCCCTTCGCCAGCAGTTTCTGTTCCCTGATATTTTTCCCCTCTGTCTGATGTTTTAGATAACACACTGTAGCAATTTTAGGGTGCTGATTCTCTTTACCCCTTTCCGGGATTTGTCTTGTTGTAGTTTGCTTGTTAATTTGTTTAGTGAATCGGCTAGATTATTTTAGGAAAGTCCATTTCCTTAGAGTTGTAAACATTTTGATGTTGCTCCTAAAAGGGTGCAGCTCAGAGTTTGCGAGGAGACCCTGGGAAGAGAGCGATTTTAACAGGATTCTCTTTGTCTCTGACAGCCAAGTCTGATCTGTCTGTTAAACTGTCTGTGTAATTTGATAGCCTACCCAGATTTTGAAATCCTCTAATTGCTGGCTGATTGCTCTATTGTTTTCAATACTGCCCTGGGGCATAAATGGGATTACAAATTGATACAAGTAAATCCAAGCAGAGGTAGTTTTTGAGACTCTTCTTTGAGGTTTGTCTGTCAGGGCCCAGGGAGGGCTGTTCTTAACTGCCTCTTTCCAGGTTCTGTCTGGTAAACTGGCTGCCCTGAAGTTTAGCTTTTTATCTCTCTCAAAGCTACCAGCTTACTCATAATTGCTTGGCACCAAAAAATCCATTGCTTTTTTTTTTTTCTTTCTTGTCTTTCTCCTTGCCAGCCATATCTGACTTTCAGCCTAAGACTTCTAAGGAGTTTTGAAGGGAATGTCAGATTTTGCCTTTTCTGCTGACTCTTAACATGAGTTTTCTTGGCAGCAGGTTCCTCAGTTCCTACTTCTGTCTGTATGTTCCCATCAGTTGTCCACTGAAGAAAATCAGGGCTCAGCTGCAGATGACCTTTGTGAAACTTTAAAAAAGAATAAAGTTATATAAATTTTATTTTGAGCGCACACACACACACACAAGCTTTCTTATCACCCTTCAGTTATCCTTTAGATGGAATTTGCTGAGTTGGCAAACCCCTGAGAAGAGTAAGGGGATTTCACTGATGGGATGAATAGTCTAACATAATACTCTGAGTCAGGGGTGTCAAATTCATTTTCACCAGGGGCCACATCAGCCTCTGGTTGCATTCAAAGGGCTGAATGTAATTTTAGGACTGCATAAATGTAACTACTCAACTGTTAAGGAGTTGAAATTTATATATATATATAAAAGCTTCTCATGGAATGTAGCCCCAGTATCTATTCCAGATGGTTTGAAATTTAAGATATTCTCTGTCTCAAGAAGACTCAGAATGAGATCTTCATCAGATCCCTTAAATAAAAAGAGTGTGGCTAAAACTCACATATGTAGTGGTGGAAGCACAAAGTGATATCTTGATGGTTGATCGTACAGCACCCTGAAACCTAGGGCACTATGAAGAGGATGAGGCTGGTGGCAACACTCTGAGAAGTCCACGTGTGCGTGTGTATGCGTTGGAGGTAGGGTGAATGTGCAGAGAGAAATGGAAAGCATTAGGAAAAAGCCGAAAGTCTGTAGCAGCTAACTCCCACTTCTGGCTTCTGTACACCCAGCTTCCAATAAGGACACCTCAAGGCTAGAGTTATTTTTGCATCAGCTTCTGTACCTCCTGCTTCAGCCACATAGGACAGGGCGTCTGGAGAGCTATAAAAGCCTTGCTCAGCCAAGGTTCAAGGCCCAGAATTTGGAGACTGCCTCCTGTGGGTCCACGCGTGTAATAAAGCCTCACTCCGTCACCCTGAATCTCGCCAGAGTCATTTTTTTCCAAATTATTTTCCGTAACAAGTCCACTCTGAAATGATCTGGACTTGGGATGCTGGAGCTCTCACCTATCCCCCCTCCATTACTGACTATGAAAACTACTAATGAGAATCACTTGCTCCTTAAAAGGCTCACAGAGTTTGCCTTCCCTACAGGTCAACCACCCAACCCGACTTCCAAAGCTCTCTTTTCTACCTCTCTTCCTTCCCATGTTCCTTGACTTACCTTTATCTGAGATAAAATGGGATATGGAGAAGCTCCATTTCTTACTGTTTTTCCTTCTGAGAACTTTGTGGTCTACCTGTCTCAGACATCAGGTGAATTCTTATGCTGATTCAGCTCTTTTGTGATGCTTTTGTGAGTCCCAAGGCTGCTCAGTGACAAGACAGTGTCTAACAGTGTGGTGCCTACCAGCTACCGTGTAAATGGCATCTGGGTGAAGACACTTCTACACTAAACCCCAGCGTGAGCAAAAACTGCTCCCTTGGAACATTTCCATCCACTATCAGTAATTCAAGTCTTATTTTCACTTTACTTTTTATGTAGGTTTCTAAGTGAGGAGATTTGCCATGTAAATTATCTAAATAATGTGTTTCATACTGTGGATTTAAATCACTGTATTCGTGTTGGTTATTTGGTTTTCTTCTTAGCCCACTTTACAAATAAACTGTAAAATAGCTCCACCATGTGGTTGAAATATGCATTTTGTCCTCGGAAATCCAACACAGCAAGAGAGCGAAGAGTCTAGTTAATGCCACTCGTAAAGTTGTTCAGCAAATATTTATTAAGATCCTACTACATGTGGGCTGTGTTCTTTGCACTGTAAATGAAGCAAATGCAAACACTGGCTTACTTAGAAGTAAGCTCTTTACATGCCATTATCTCTCGGCATGTTGGAAAGAGAAACACAGAGGCACTTATCTGCAATTCAACGCACAGAGCAGTAAGTAAGACTTCACAAAAGAAGTTAAAGCTGTGTTCAACACAAGGCAGATTCCAATGGCAGTTGACCATGAAGACTCTGAAATAGGATGATATGTGTTCTAATTCTGGCTCCGTAATTTATTAGTTGTGTGACTTTGGATGTGTATTTTTTTAACTCTCTCTGAAACTTTTTCTTTGTTTATAAAGTTGGTGACTGAAAATTTTCACCTATAGGATCACTGTAGCACTTAAACTGTGAACATCTGAAACAGAAGATTGTTTCCCACAATGTAATCTCATGTACTGCCTACACAAGAGAGGTACCTTTAACCCTATCATCCGAATATTCAGCATATCCCTATGGGCTCACATTAAACATCAGTGGAGGGATTTGTGAATGTTTCTTAGGCAGGAAAATAGAAATAGCTGGGGGGTGGGGGGAAAGAGAGTCTGTCTACAAAAGGAAAGCTTGTAAATTCATATGTAATTAGATTTAGGGGACACGGTTATGTGGACTTGATTGCCCTAAATGGTGATTTCTTCAGATGATTTTTCTGCCCTGGGTGTGTAGGTCCAATTGGACAACTGCATCATTTATTTTTTTTTAGAAAGGGACAATTTTCTGAGAAGACCATAAATTGATTTCCAAAGGTTACGAAGTCCTTCACAAACTCATTAAGAACAGATTGAACAAAAAGAACTGCAGTTAGTTGACAAATGATTTCCAAACTGCCCCATGACAACAGTGTAGCGTGAAATGTCCTTTGTCATTCAGCCTGAAGTCGGGCTGCAACATGCCAGGCAGCTGCGGTGGCAGGATGTGCAGTGAAAGTCTTCTCTACGGTCTTCTCTGCTGTGGAGGTTAGGTCTTTAACATCTTCATATAAATAAAGACAGTTTCAGTGTGTGATTTTTTTTTTCTTCTGACTTTTCAAAGTACTAGGCATTCCCGGACTTCTGTGCATATCTGCAGGTGTCTCAGGGAAACATCTGGGAATGCTCCCCTCCCTGGTGTGTTTTGCTCAGTGAAAGCAGCCTCCTTCCCAGGGGGTTTCCATTTTCCTTTCTTACCGCTCGCCTCCCTCCAATACCAGGGTGGGTAAACCTTCTCATGCAAGCGTTTATCCTGATACACTTCTCCCCACCAATCCGGCTGCCTTTGGGTTAGACTAAAGCCATCCAGAGTGGCGTTCTGGGTTTTCTCAGTTGAGACTGCTGTCCATCCTCCCCGGTTGCATTTTCCCTACTCTCCCTGTCAGTACTTTACATTCCAGTCCCTTTTATTTTCTGCTCTCTGCTCACACCTCCACATTTTTCTCCTCCACCCTTAGGCCCTATTCATGCCACTTCTTCTTCTTTTTTTTTTTAAATTGATTTTAGAGGTGGGGACAGAGAAAGAGAGAAAAAGAAACATTGATTTTGTTGTTCCACTTATGTATGCATTCATTGGTTGCTTTCTGTATGTGCCCTGACCCAGGGATGAGACCTGCAACCTTGGTGTACTGGGATCATGCTCTAACCAGCTCAGCTACCCCACCAAGGCCAGTCCACTTCTTTTATCTGGAATGTAATAGTTGTTTCCTAGCTTTTCCTATGCTGCGTGGAGTAGCTTTAATAATTGAAAAAGGATAATATCCAAGTATCCAGTTAAACTGTGTGAAATCACCTTATTAGAAATAAGCATTCAAATATTGGCAATTTATTAAATTTCAGTATAGAAATTTAGAGTACACAATGTATTTTCACAAATATTATTTCATTTGATCTTCATAGTAACCTGCAAAAAGGGTGAAACTGAGATTCAGCAACGCTCATTTGCGTGGTATCATTCAGGCGGTAAGGAGTGGAGGTAAAATCTGAAACCTTCTCTCCTGAAACCGTGTATTCCAGTTTCAGACCCTATACTCTTCCCACAGTGGAACACGCCATCTCTCTTCCTGGAGGACTTCCCAACTATCCAACTGGTTTTACTTCCTCCTTTATATTTAAGACCTACATAATGCCCTTATAACATTTAAGTTAAGAAATCCAATTCAGTATTAATAAGTAATGCTGATTCACTCCTTAAATAATTAAGTGCATCTTTATTTTTAAATTTCAATTTAGCCTAAGTAAATCCTTTGGGTACCATACATAGTACAGTATATTGTGCATAAAGAAATATTGCATGTGCTTCTACGGAAATTTAATTAAACTAATAAAATTGGGAAGCATGTTTAGATCAAGGAAGAAAATAAAAAAGACACCAGCAGGAGCCACCCCCTTCTATCCTCCCTGTAATACTGACTTTCCAGCCATAACTTCTAAAGCACACTAAGCGAGTCTCTCACTTGTCCCTTTGCTCCAGGAGCAGCAGTGCAACCAATGTCACTCACACTGAAAGATAAAGACTATGAATATACCCCCCCACTCCCCAGAAGTATACAAGACTTCTATTGAAAAAGAAGTGGCTCTTGCATATTTATTTAAATGGTTCTTGTCTCCTGCTAGGAATCTAAACCAGCTTCACAGATTTCATATTTTTATGCAACTAGTATTTATAATTTCAAATAAGCTTTATTGGGGTATAATTTACTTATAATAAAATTCATCATTTTTAAGTGTACAATTCAATGAATTTTGATAAATGTTTACAATAATGTAAACACCACCAAACTCACCCCCAAAGTTCCCTTGTAGTCTTTTTTCAGATGATACCCTTTCCTCAAAGCTGGCTTATGGAAACTATTGATCTGTTTTCAGTCAGTACAGTTATGCCTGCTCTGGAACTTCATGGAATAAAAGAAGTACATGGAATAATATAGTGCATGGTATTTTGTGTTTGGGTTCTTTCACTTAGCATGATGCTTTAAAAAAATTTTTTTTGGTATGTGTCAGAAGCCCATCCATTTTTACTGCTGGTATTTTATTACATGCATATACTACAATTTGTTTTTTTCACTGATGAGTTAATTAGACACATGATCATTTTCAATTTGAAACTATTATAAAAAATAAAGCTTCAGTGCAAATTTGAGTACAATCTTGTGGGAACATATATTTCCATCACCTGGATAAATATCTAGAAGTTTACAGCACTAAATTTTTTAAACTTTTTATCTGTACTAAGTATTTTAATGCTAGAAATGAACTACTTCTTGAATTTCATTTTAATGCTACACATGTTTTATGTTTTCATTTTTATTTAACTATTTTTAAATTATGTCTATAATTTCTTTTTGATTCGTTCATCTATTATGTTGGAAGGCATTGTTTAATCTGCAAATATTTAGGGATAGTCTAAATGTAGGGATACTCTGTAATGTAGATTTTTACTTTAGTTTTACTGTGGTCAGAGAACACATGACCAAGGTGTCTACCATGAAGGGGCTGAGACATCATTGTCCTATGTACAATGTTTCTTGTATCCTGTATCATCTTCAATAAATATCTCTATTTTTCATAGTATGTGGCTGGATACTTTCTGGACAAGCCTTGTATAGGTCCAACAGTGAATGGTCTACATGCACACAAAAATCCTGATACCATGTTAGCACCAGATAGAGTGATCCAAAAAGGACTTTTCAGTCAATTTGCTAAAGTTGTTCAAGTCTTCCACAGTGCTATTGATTTTCTGCCTATCATTGTATAGTAAGAGAAAAGTTTGAAAATTTCAACTATGGTTTGATTTATTTCTCAAACATTTTGCTATATGTTTTGGTTGTCCTACTCTTTCTTCTTTTTACTTTTTTCTGCCTTTATTTGGATTTAGTATTTTCATGATTCTTCTTTATCCCTGTCACTGGCTTATTAGCTATATATCATTGCTTTATTTTTAAGTAATTTTTATAAATTAATTTCTTTATCTTATCATTATCTATATTCAATATTTTACTTCATGTACAATATAAACATTTTATATTAATATGCTTCCATGCTTCCCTTATTTTTATGCTATTATTATCATATATTCTACTGCTATAGGTACTAGGATCTCCACAATTCCTTATTACTCCTTTTATTGGTTATGTTTTAAAGAGATAAAAAATGAGAAAATGTATTTTACATTTATTTATATCTTACCATTTCTGGTGCCTTTCTGTGTGTGTGTGCGCGCACGCACGCATGGATCTAAATTTCTGATACTATTTTACATTTGTCTGAAGGAATTCTTTTAATATGTTTTCTTATTTAAATACAATACCAATAAATTCTCATTTTTATGTGTCTGAAAAAGTTATTTTACTACCAATTAAAAATATTTTATATTTTTAGTACTCTGATTATGTTCCCATGTTATCTTCTGGCTTTCATAGTTCTTATGAAAGGCTTCTACCCTGGGTGTCTTTGTTCCTCTGTATGTAATGGATCCTTTTTCTCTGGCTGTATTAAGGATTTTTTCTGTATTGCTGGATTTTATCAAATCATTATATGCCTTGGAATGAGTTTATTACTATTTATTGGTGATCATTAAGCTTCTTTGATCTCTGAGTTTATAGTTTTCATCGATTTTGGAAAATTTTTAGTCAATATGTATGTGTGTATAGCAATATTTCTATAGTGTCTAAACTGTTATTCTATCTAATGTAATTTTACTTCAAATATTGTTTTCCTTTTCTTGAAGTTTCCTTTTGTGCTTTTAAAAGTTTTCTTTTTCTTCTAATTGTGGTTATTTTACTCTACCTGCTTAAATGTTTGATTCATATTTGTAATAGCTCTCTTAACAATCTTGACTGTTAGTTTCATAAACCTGTTATTTCTGGATTTGTTTCTATTGATTTGTTTTTACTCAGATTTTGGCAATATTTTTTGATGTTTTGCATGTCAGGAAACTTTCAATTATATGTTTGTCAATTATAAATTTTATGTTTCCAGTTATTTCCTGCAATCTTTTGTAAAGACTGTTGGATTTTTCAGGTGCTTAGTTAAGTTACTAGAAATAAGTTGGAACCTCTTAATGTTTGCTCTTAATCTTTCCTAGGGAAGATCCAGAGAAGGTTTTAATTTAAAAATAATGTAGTCATTCTACTAAGGTGAAATTCCTCTGATGATACTGTTAGTTTTCATGTGTGAAGCCTTTGCAGTCGGGCTGATGTGACCATGAATTATTTCCAGCCTGTTACAGGATCTGGTTCTGCATTCCCTTCCTGCTGGTTTCCTCCGGCCTCTGCTTGTTTCTGTTCAGAAGTGTATGGCTGATACTCAGCTGAAGACTCAAGAGGACCCCTGTAAAGATCCCCTCACCCTTCACCTGTGCACTTCCTGCCTCTCTTATACTCTGTCCCCAGCTCTAAGCAGTATGATCCTCCTGAACTTGGTCTTTGTTCAAAGGACTGACTTATTTCCTCAATTTAGTAGGAGCATCAGATTCTGTATCGTTTCTTTCTCCTGAGTTTAGCTTAGGCACGCACTCTAGGCATTAAGATGGTAAAATATCATGGTTTACCTGTCTCTTTCTCTCAGGGATCATAACCCTGCACCATCCTGCTTCATATATTTTGTCTGATTGTCAAGTTGTTTAAGTGTAAAGATAAATCTGCTCTTGGTTTCTCCATCTCAGCTGAAGTGAAAGTTTGCATTAATATTTTGAGGTTTTTTAAAAAATTATACAGTTTTAATACAGTTTTTATGGAATTTTCCATTTAGTATGCTAATTAACATAGCTTGCTTTACACTCTGCTTAAATTTTTCTTAATTTTACCAGGGTGTGCTATCTCTCTGTGTACTAAATATTAGTGTGGTGCATTGTGTTGTGTTTGCTAAAAACATGAAACAATACAACACAGGACACAAAGTCCAGAGATTGTAGACTTTTTTGCCCCAGGTTACCTGGGTTTGCATCCCACTCAGTCCTGCTTTGGCCAGTTGGAAGAGTGGGAAGATATAACAAACCTAACTAAAGAAAGGGAATGAGAAAAGATAAAGTATAGGAGGGAAGGATATAGGAAAACTAATATACTCTGAGTTCATGAAAGGCAGGAAACTAGTTTTATGTCCTTCACATTGCCTACCACAATCCTTTGTGTATAACATTTAGTTAAATTGAATTGAAAATAGGAAAAAAATAATTTACTGATGGTATTGTGGTTTTCAGGGAAAGAGCTCCATGTACTACTCTGATTTTAATAAGTGCTTTACAATGAGGATGATACTGATATCTTACTAGAAATGAAATAGGCTTAATCACAGTTACAATATACTTTGAAGTGCTTTACGTACATTTGGTCTAAGTGTATGATTTGAGAAATTTTAATTATGAAACTTAAATTTCTTTAACTTATGGCTTAACAGACATTTGCATCTTAAAAACTCAAGAGGTATGGCACTTGAGGAATAGATAGATGATAGATAGATAGATAGATAGAGTTTACATGCTTCAAGGTATTAATTAAATAGTAAATATCAAAGGGAAATTTCTGAGACTTCCCATATTTATGAGCTACTTCATCGTGCTTTTGTGGATTGTAATTTGCTAAGAATAATCATAGCTATGTGTTTATTTTTTCTTTTATTATTCTTTATTTCTCTACTATAAACTTTTGAATACACAAAACTTTTATGATCTCATAGGGAAGGATGCTTCCTCTATTCATAGCAGTATCAGTGATCACAAAGAAAACAAAGTATGTTTTGCCTTGCAAATGTGCATGACATATTACCTAAAGCATGATCTTTGAATGAAAGATTCAATCTTGCTTTGGGTTAATATTTGTAATCATCAGAATTCATGTGCTCCTCTGTCAAGACAACACAAAAAGGCATGAAGCAAATTAAAAAAAAAAACAAAACAAGCTTTTCTAAAATATAAATACTTGAAAAGGGAGAGAAATATCAATGTGTGGTTGCCTCTTGTGCATCCCCTGCTGGGAACTGGCCTGCATCCCAGGCATGTGCCCTGACTGGGAATCAAACCGTGATCCTTTGGTTCACAAGCCTGCACTCAATCCACTGAGCTACACCAGCCAGGGCACTTTTTAAAGTTTTATAAAAATGCATTCAAACCACAAATTCAACAACTTCTTTTAAAAAACAGAATCAGATATAGAAAGGACAAATGTAATCCACAAACATTAAATATTATTGTCTATTCCATTTATTCATTTTTAATCTTTTATTTGGTACTTACTAATTGGCAGGTGTTTGCTAGATGCCTGCAGTATAATGTTCTACAATGCTCTCAGTTTCTCTTCTCTAGTAGATTTTAAATCTTCATGAGATCACAGACCATTGACCATTTTGTTGTATTCATAACATCTAGCACAAGGCTCTAAATTTATCTATTTATTTTCTTATTTACCTTTTTTTCAAGCGTTCTTCTTTCTGGGATTACAATTTCCTTGAGGACAGTGGAGTTGTGTGTTTTGTTTGCTTCTAAATTCAAAACATAGAACAGAGCCAAGAAAAATTTGGACATATGTCAGCATTCAATAAATACTTGTTAAATAAATAGATGAATAAATGTATTTCTCATAAAAAGTCTTATGTATCTCATCTATTAAAAATCTCTTCTTTACCTGTGGGGGAGTTAGAGAAATAAGTGATTTTTTCAAGGCAACACAATCGGTTAGTTGCTTTGTAGTACAACCCATGGCCCTGTTCCTAGCAGCAAACTCTTGTAGTAGTAATAATTTTTTAAAAAAATTTGAGATAAATTTCACTACTTTTGGTGCCTAGTCTTCAGAGAACAACCAGCACCTACTATGGAACTGAGCTACTTCCGTCAGTTATAAAAAAGATGAATGAAGCATGCCGCTTTTGTTATATAACTTTGGGTCAGCCACTTCCCCTCTGCAAACTGTTATCCTTATCTGTAAAAGAGAGGGTGGTAGAAATTACTTTGCTAGGTCTCTTTTTGTTTTAATATTCTATGAATCCTTGATCCATTTTATTCAATTTACATGTGAGGAAACAGCTATGAGAATGGAAGAGACCTAAAAGATAACTGTCTAACACTACAGAAGCTTACGGGGAGAAAAATACCTTCCCGGAGGGTCGCATGGTAAGTGGAAGAAATCTGGCATGAACCCTTAGTCTTTTTACCGGTTAGTCCAAGGCATCGTCCCTCATACTGCAGCCCTGTCCCGGGAATCACCTTGGTGAGCTTCACGGGTTGTATGTTGTTACAACTGGTTTAACAGTCCCCTTAAGGAAAATTATTCTACTAGGTTACCTTATTTTTAAAGTGAAACATAGTTCATTGATCTTTTGTACAATATATTAGAAAAAAAAAGTCCCATTCAACTACAGCTATTTCTGAATTTTAATTATATCCAAACTTTTAAAATTGAACCTAGTGTCTCTTCAGAAAAATATAACTTATGTGGCACACTGAGCACTGGACTTGGAGTCAAGGGACCAGGGTGCTAATCACTGAACTCTGAGTTATTAGTTATTGACCTTGAGCTACATTTGCATCTTCTCTCTGTCGCTCCCCCCCAAAAATTACCAATTTATCTAATAGTGTGGTGTTTAAGAGTACATGAGGCAGTGAATGGGAAGAATGGGAAAAAGTGGTTTGTAAACTCTAATGTCTTTTTTCTGAAATGAAACCAAACTCTTAGAGGCATTTGATATCTAATGCAAAATATAATTATAATTCCAGAAAGGTAAATTTATTATAAACAGTCTGCAACATGGGTTAGATGTTCATAAGTGTGTGAATATAAACTTTAAAGAGACTTGCACCCCCCCAAAATTAAATTCTTTTTGTCACCTGTTACTCTATAAATTCAAAATATTGAAGGCACAAAAACATGCTTTCAATTCCAAGCAAGTCAGAGATTTCCAGTGTCCCATAAGATTTTCATTCTATATCCTTGATGGAATATATCTGTCTAGAAATTTTCACTTTTGGTCCATATTTATGAAGTAATATCTACATATAATCAATAGATCTCATTGGTATGACTCTGTTGTAATGTGTATCTCTATAAAGTATGTAATTAATTCAGCCTTTAATTAGCTGTATGTCTGTCTCCCTCATTAGGTTTTAATGACCTTTAAAGAGAGCATTCATGCATTTTTAATAAACCTATTTAAATTAGCAATTTAGAAAGTTTGGAGGTAATTTAAACCAGCTCTCTTTCTTTTATAAATTAAGAAACTTAAAAAAATAAAATGTCAAACGGCAGATGCTGACTATGTACAAGGAGGCAATTGTACCTTTTAGAACTCTGATTTTTTTTTTCTATTGATCAAATAGCAATATGCTCAGAAAGATGAGCCATCTTCTGGCCCAACAGGTGAATGTCATCTAAACCAATCTTTATAATCCCATTTTCTTTGCCAGTACTTAATTCAGACATATGCAGAAAACATAGTCCTGGTCAGAAATTTAGAAGAGAAATTCTGTTAGAATGCTCTGGAAAATAATTTTTCCCAATAATAACAGATGAGATAGAGAGATAAAACTGTCATCCCTCTTTGTTCTTTTCTCTCCCTCTCTCTACCTAGCATGATTTTGTTACTGAATTAACAGCTTTATCTCCAGAGTTATTGTTCCATAAGTTTATAAACTGGTTTTTGCCAGTTTACTTTTGCTCTTTAAAAAAAAAAAAGATTGTATTTATTTTTAGAGAGAAGGAGAGGGAAGGAGAAAGAGAGGGAAAGAAATACCAATGTGTGGTTGCATCTTGTGTACCCCCTACTGGGGACCTGGCCCACAACCCAGGCATGTGCCCTGACTAGGAATCGAACTGCACACCATTTGGTTTGCAGGCCCATGTTCAGTCCACTGAGCTACACCAGCCAGTGTTATTTTTGCTCTTTGGTACTAATTGCCAAAAGTGTTCTAAAAGGAATTTAAATGACAGTGCAAATTTGCATTGTTTATTGAAGAAGGTACAGGTGTCTTATAGTAGATGAAATAATTTTATTATTTTGGAAAAAGAATGTATATTGAATTTGGGCAATTGAGAAGAACGGCTAAAGCTGATATGTATTATTTTTTGCCACCCAGAATCATATCCTTCCTGTCTGGGGAATCCTACTTCTTAAAAAAGCAGAGATATTTTCCTGCAATGGAAGCCAAAAAAATTTTTTTTAAATCACAAATACTGATTTCCTTAACTCCCATATTAAACAGATTAAACTATGGGCACCTTTTGTATTGATCAAACTCTAGACACAGAAACTCATTTTATAAAAAATACAAAGAATCCACTCTTTGTAAGATGGCATTCTATGAAAGTACATCAGGAGTCCAGTACTGATGGTGTTAATGTTAGAATCTGTGGTCTCTCACGATGCAGTCATGATAATCATTCTGCAACATGATTTCAGGCTCATTTGGCTTCATAGTTCCTAACACTAGATCTCCAGTCTTCCGGAAGCTATAAAATACCATTTTGTCCCTTTCTTTTTCAGCTTAAATTCATCCTATTTAATTTCTGTTGCCTGCAAAAAGGCCCTTAACTGATATATTAAATGAATTTCTGAGGGCCTCACAGGAAATTATTCACAGAACTGGAATATTCAAACACTGATGAAAAAACTGACTCCTGCTTTAATTTAATTGAACCCAGAGATTGCTTTTTAAAGGCACAATCCTAGCAGTTAAAGAACTGACTCTGTAGACGGAAGGAAAGTCCTACACACCAGCACCGGGAACACAAGGCAGTGTGGTAAGCCTGCCAAAAAGAGAAGGCTGGACTATGGCACATGCCAGCATGTGTGAAATCAGGGGAGAAATCTCATCCCTGCAGAGATTAGCGGTGCTTTCCAGATAGACCTTGAACTTCGCTTTGAAAACCTTTTCAAAATTCTAATTGCATGGGTTTAGTACAGATAAAAATAACTATTGTAAAGAGACAAATTAAATTCATGAGAAGGCTGATTTACAGTGGCTGGATTAAGATGTCTGGATATTAAGAAATGTAAAATAATTACCCTAAATTTTCAGAAATTTTAAAATTATTTGTGCCTGTCATTTTCCAGCTTCTCCCCATCTCCATCCCTGATGTGTAACTCCTTGAATACAAGGAGTTTGATTCTTGAAAGAATGTACTTAATTGAACCATTAAAGTACTAACATGAAACAGTAACTATTAAACTCAGGACAGTTTTCTAGTTAGTATTTTAAAACTTTTACTTCTTAAGTACTTTGAGGTACCTCTTTCAAAACACCATGACACCCAGGAAATTATGCAATTCCTCATTGAAAAAGAACTCACAACCTGCTGCATCGCAGTGCAGGATCATTTTGCACCTTAAAATAAACCCTGCATAGTCTAAGGATTATAGAAGCTCAGAGTTGGAAAGGAATCTGAAAGTCTTCTGGTCTATTGGTTCCTGTAACTATCTGTATATTAAAATCACTTTGGGAGCTTAAAACATTCTCTTGCTCTAGATAAATACAGCCAGATTGAGGAACCACTAATCCAGACCCAGCTACAAAAATTTCAGCACATATAAGTTAAAAATGACAATAACAAATCTTAATGATCATGTTAAAGTACAAGTATATAAGGAAGATCGTTTTTGGTAAGCTCCCATTTACAATTTTGTTGAGTTCCTAAGATATAACATATAAAAGAAGAGAGAAGGAAGAGAGTTAGGCAAACAGCTAGAAAGTTGAAAATATACAGGCTACTCAAGTGTTCTTTTGTTTTTAACACAATGGTAAGGCCCTCCAGCTCTAACATAATTTAATCTTTCTTGCATGAAAACACATTTAGGTCCTGGAAAACAAGTTGTGAAAGTTAAGAGATATCAAGCTACTTGTTGCTGCTCTGGGAAAAAAAAAAAAATCACACTACTATGTCAGACAGAATTAGCTATGGCAGGATCAATGTGAGTTACATGGTTCTCTTAGAAAACACCAAAGTTGAACCAAAGGAAAGTAGTCAAGAGAGTAGAAACAAAATATGGTGAAATGCCAACCACAGCCTTCCTTTCTGTACTGACATTTCTAGCTATATGTCATTTTTAAGATTTTTCAGCCCGTTTATGTTATTCATTTTTAAACCTTCTTGTTAGATACCTGTCCAGTTACTAGAATAGAGAAGAATCTGAAATACACATTAAAGGTCAATGAATTTCTTTTCAGAAAGGCATCAATGATAGAATGCTAACCTCAATTTTTCAACAAAATCAGAGTATTCAAACAGAACTTTCCAACTCTAAAATTGAGAATCGGATGGTAAGGGATACAGTTTTCTAGAGATTCTCTAATGTTGTTACATTCCATTTTCTTGTTCTAAATCCATTAATGTGAATAGGTAAGAAAATGATTACTTTTGATCATTGATCATATGCAAACGGCAGCTACTGAGTCTTTTTTGGCTGAGTTACACTGAAGTGCTCTTACAGCACATAGATTTGCCTAAAGATTCATGGGAAACATGATCAAGTATCGTTCTTAGAGGTTGACTTTACTGTCCAATTGTCAGCTCTGCCGCATATGTTCCAGAAGTTCAGAAAGATGTGTTTTATGCTCATTAAATTGAATTAGAAAGTGTAGCTATAAAAAGAAGAGCTATTTATTGAACCCCTACTAGGTACTAGAATACCTAGAAAGTCCTAGAAGTTTGTTATCAGACTACAAGCCAACATTTTTAACATGGTCCACAGAGACTATGCCTGTCTACTATTTAGATATCCTACCACCTTGCTCTCTGGGCTTTAGTAACAATGGCATTTTTTTTTTTCAAATTCCTCTCACGGGAGGACCTTAGCACATATTATTCTTACTATACAATGTGCTCGTCCTCACTACTAGATGTCACCGCTTAACTCCTAATTATTCCTACAATATCATATCAGATTTTTTCAGGGAAACTTCTGTAACTAGATTGAGTTGCTCTGTTAGATGCTTTATCCATCTCTGGTGTTTTCTTTACCTAGTACATTCCAATTTTGCATGTATTTTTAGTGATTATTTTAGTACTGTCTTTCTCATCCATCAGATTTTAGCCTTTGTTAGGGCAGGTTCATGTCTAGATTTTCCTCCATTTTATCTCAAGTGTTTCGCACAAAATGTGGCATGTAGTAGACACAATAAATACTTGTTAAATGACTAGATTAATTTACCATGTAATATTATACCTCTGAATAAATTCCATACTGTTTTCCACAGTGGCTGCACCAGTCTGCATTCCCACCAACAGTGCACTAGGGTTCCCTTTTCTCTACATCCTCACCAGCACTTGTTTGTTGATTTATTAATGATGGCCATTCTGACAGGTGTGAGGTGATATCTCATTGTGGTTTTATTTTTATTTTTTTAGGATTTTATTTATTTACTTTTAGAGAGAGGGAGAGAAACATAAACGTGTGTGAGATAGTTTGCCTCTCACATGCCCCCAACTGGGGACTTGGCCCACAACCCAGGCATGTGTCCTGACAGGAAATTAAAATGGCAACCTTTTGGTTTGCAGGCCAGTGCTCAGTCCACTGATCTACACCAGCCAGGGCTCATTGTGGTTTTAATTTGCACCTCTCTATGGCTAGCAATGTTGAGCAATTTTCATATGTCTATGGGCCATCTCCATTCTTGAGAAATATCTATTCATGTCCTTTGCCCATTGTTTAATTGGATTGTTTGTCTCCTTGGTGGTGCAGCCACTATGGAAAAGAGTATGGAATTTCCTCAAAAAATTAAAAATGGAACTGCCTTTTGGCCCAGTGGTTCTATTGCTGGGAATACCCTGAGAATCCCAAAACACCAATTCAAAAGAACTTATGGACCCCTATGTTCAAAGCAGTGTTATTTATAATAGCTAAGTGTTGGAAACAGGCTAAATGCTCATCAGTAGGTGAATGGATTAAAAAACTGGTACATTTACATAATGGAACACTACACAAAAGAGAAAGAAAAAGGAATTCCTCACCTTTGCAACAGCATGGATAGAACTAGAGACAATTATGCTAAGTGAAATAAGCCAGTTGGTGAAAGACAAATATCATATGATCTAATGAACAAAATAAACTATAACAGAACCAGACACATGAAAACATGGAATGGACTGACAGCTGCCAGAGGAAAGTGGGCCGAGAAGAATGGTTGGACAGAGGGTGAGGGACTAGTCAAAGAACATGTGTGAATGACCCATGGGCATGGACAGCAGGGTGGGGTTGACTGTGAGAGCGGGGGTTGCCTGGGCAGAGGAGGGCAAAGGGGGAAAACTTGGGACAATGGTAATAGAATAAACCAGAACAAGAAAACATTATGCCTCTGAATAGATTATGAAACTAATGATTAAAGAAAACTAATAATTTGCCAACATTTTTGAGCTAATAAATATTGGATAAATGATATAAAGCCAGATTTTCTGAATCTAGTTTCAGTAGTCTTTCTGTCATACAAAAATCCCTCTACTTAAGGACTCATATTATCATTTTAGGTTTTGGCATCTTTGAGTATAAGCAAACTATTCATTGTCAATGTTCTTGAGCCAAAGACTACCAGGGAAATATTTGTCTTGAACAAGTAGATTTCATTACTTACTGACATGAAGGAGAATACATATCATGAGGTGATGAAAAAAAATCTTAAAATGTAGGATTTAGGTTTTGGTTTGGGAGATATTTGGAAGATTAGGAGTTTTAGAAGGCAGGGCAATTCTATGATTGTGCATCTTAATACATCTTATTTCTAGAAAGAAAAGACTAGAATGATGATAAGTTATAATCGCTAAAGATGCAGCAGTTTAATTTATGCCAAGAAAGGAGTTGGGTATTTTGTGGGTAGAACACAGTAACTTCATTTTTGTTTGTGCTTATACATACTTATGAGATAACCTTATTTTTTCCATTTATAATGATGTTATGTAGCCTTCTCTGGGGTTCGTTTTGGTAAAATTGTTTACACCTAATAGGAGAATGATGGCTAACTGTGAGTGGCAGGCCAGCTTGTCCAGGTCAGGGGGCGCTGCTTCTCTCAGCAGAAAGATGCAGCGTAGTTGGAGATATGGGGGGTGCTCAAAGATGGAACTGTAAGTTTCAGATTAATAAACACAGGGTTGGAATTTTCTGAAGGGCCCCACCCTCACCTTAGAAAGAGAGAGAAGATGAAATACAATGCAGGAACTATTGAATGGCCTTCTCACATAAGAAAGAAAAAAGACTAAGGAAGGCAGACAATGGTGTGTAGTCAGAGAAGTACTGTTGTCTTTTTCATAGTTTTGTCTTTGAACAAGCTTGTAGGAGAAGAATGTTATTACCGACTGTGGTACCTAAGATAATAACTGTGGTTGCCGCAGTGATTAGCAGCTGCTATGTCCCTTCAAGAAAACTGAACTCACTCTTTCATACTGCCTTCTAGAAGAAAGTCTTTAGTCATTAGCTCTGTAAAGTGGTTTTGTAGGCTGAAGAAAATTACCTAACCCAAGGTCATGAGAAAGGCATCTTCGGGCAGCATGTGTTTAGTAACTGATGGACATGGGGGCATTTGCACCTCTCACCTCCATTTCAGAACAGCTCTGAACATTCATCTTTCTTCAAATTATATGCATTTTGGCTGCAGCTTTTGTTGAATCTGTCAAAGAATAACCTTTTTCTCTGCTAATCCTACTTTCTTTCCTTTTCTTCTGCAAGGGTTGATCTCAAGAACACTCCCTAATAAACTTCTTGCACACTAATCTCTGTGTCACAGTGTGCCTCCCAGGGAACCCAAGCTCCCATAGTTGGTACCAGATGTGATCAGAGAAATCAGACATGGCTGTGAGGTCTTAAAGCTGGATGGCAAGGACTCACCACCCAGCTAGCGATAATAAGCGCATCAGTGGTGGTAGGCAGTGCACAGAGAGCTCTGGCACACAGGAGAAGTGCAGTTGTTAAAAGTGTGCCCACTGGTGAACTGGCATGTTACCCCAATAGAATGCATTAGAATGGATTAGAACAAGGGTTCCCACCTTCAGCCCTACTGATGTTTGGAGCCAGACAATTATTTGTGGTAGGAGACTGTCCTATTCATTGTAGGGTGCTTAGCAGTATACCTAACACAGGTAGCACACTCTCCCATCCTGCTCCACCTGTGAGTTGTGGCAATGAAAAATGTTTCTAGATATTGCCAAAAGTCCTTTTCACTTTTCACTTCCATGCTTTTGCTTACCTAAGCCTTCAGCCTAAATATGTCTCTATTTCTAACTGAATTTCCTACCTTTCCTTTGAATTTTTGGTCCAATTCTAACTCCACCTAATGTCATTTTAGATGTCCAAGATATAATTATTTTTGCCACTTCCCATTTACTCTTAATATCACTATATAATCTGAATCAATCATTCTTCACTAATACTAATGCTGTCCCACTTACATTAATGTCCACTTTACTATGGCTGAGTTTTCACCTACTTTACTTGCAGGAAATCCAGTATTCCACAGATTTCTCCTTGGTAAATGTTCCATGAAAGTCAAGGGTGCTTCTTTTATCAGTCTTTGTCATCTGATAATTTACTCACCCTGTTAATGCTACCTGCCAGTAGATTAGAAACTTTCTCCTGAATTCAGGAGCTAAGCCTCAAGGGCAGATGGATTGCTCACACATGATTCCAGCAGTTCTGCTCAGTGCCCCTCATGCTGACTTCTGTTGCCTTTCTCAGTTTACTGAAGCCAATATTGCCTTTGTGACAAGAGGAAAACATTGTACCACTTTGTCTGAAGGTCTTCCAGCAAAGCTTGGGCAAGTGCATGGGCTTTTAAATTACACACACACACCTACTGTTCCTCAGGACACATATGTCTGCCTCAAGTGCGTCTGTGACAAATTATTTCATGATCAGCTCTGCCCTAAACTCACCACCAACACTCATCCTTGATCTTTCTGCCTGGTGCTGACCAGCCATGCCTTTCTCTTGTACAGAGAATTCCCTGCTCTGTTGTCCCGCTTTGTCTTTGACTTCTTCAGTGCTGCGCTAGCACATCAGCCCTGTGCAAACATCCTTGAAATGCAAAGGTGATAAGTACAGCACAGAAAGGATTCAGCCTGTGGATTCAATCAGAATGTTCAGACTGTCAGAGTTGAGTCTCATTTTCTTTTCAGGAGATGCCTTGCTTCCGAATAGATGGTGATGCATTTGAGTTTGTGCAAGGAGATGTTTATTCTAACTCCTCTTGCCAGAAACATGACCCACACTTCACATGGGGTAATGATGCTTAGCATGGTTTAATTTACTGTGAAGTTCTCTTATCCACTCAAAAAGGTATTGTCTCTGTGTGAAACTCACACAGTATTAAACATGTTGAGTTGTGTTTGATTGGTATGCAACAAGCATTATTTTACACTGATTATATTGCTATTAATTATATGTAGATATAATTGTTTTTATATTCATATGTTATATTACTTATTATAATTAGGGTATGAGCCTATTTACCTGAACATAATGACATATTTTATTGGAGCTTAATATGTCTTTAAGATAATCTTAGTAGGATTTTATTATAAACTGCAACTGATCTCCAGAGTTGAGGAGTGACTTGCCCAATATTTACTTATTGCCAGATGTGGAGCAAAACCCAACACCTAGCCCAGGGCTCTTGTCTCTGCACTGGGCATCTCTCTTTTTCAGAATGGCCAAGTTTACAGCTATGGTATCCATCTTTTCCTACATTACTTACTGTTAGAAAAGTTACTGAACAAAACATAACCACACCATTTAAATGATAAACCCTCTATTCAGTTTTGGATCAACTAGCATATCCTATAATTATTATAGATGTGAAATGGAAAAAATAATGTGGAAGACATGTTTCTGCACAGTGTTCCACACTATGGTGATGGGTAAGGAGTAGAAGAACATATCCATATCTGCCTTGGATTTCTGTGACATTCTGTTTATTTCACTATTACAATTTTTTTTCTTCATTTCCTATACCTATGTTAGTCTCTTGAGAGCAAAGACCGTGGCAGAGTCATTATACTGAATACAATCGATGGTATATCATTATTGTTTTAGTGTCAATAAGTAAAATTAAATGTTACAGAGCATAGTTGGTGAAGCTTGATTCATTTCTTCTAATTTAAGACAAAACATCCAAGAATACTTACTTGAATAAGTGTATGTATATAATCACTTAAAAAACTTCCCCGAAACAGTTTAATGATTTTCAATAGAGAAATAGAAAGAACATGTAATGATTTAGGCATACTACCTACAAAAGATGAGAGTTTATGAATTGAAACACAACTGTTTCTAAAAATGCTAGCAAGCAAATTAAACTACTAGTGAAGAAGATTTATAATAAAAGAACAACAGCTGATGGAAACTTTTTGTTGTTTCATCTACAAAAGATCAGGACCACTGTTACCCACAAAAGATCACTGTTCCCCAACTGCTTAAGTCTGGCCATAGATGTGAGGCTGTTCATGTAAACTTCCCTTTCCCAGTTATAAAACCACGAGCCCTTTGTACATCAATAAGGCTCTAGCCTGGAGAAATCACTCAGACCTTAAGAGAACTGAGACAATTCTTCCACATAAACAATTTTTAGTTTTTATTGTTTTTAAAAGTATTTACCAACTACTGTGCCTGATTAAAAGTATATAAACCCAGTTTTGTTGGAAACATTGATAATATGAGATCCATCTTTGTAAAAAGAGTTCTCTGCCTGGGAAAGATGATACATACGAAATTATTGTGGAAGACAAATTTCAAATCTTTTTACATAGATTCTATAGTAGTTTTAAGATTGTCCAAGATCTTTGAGAGCTCACAAATGTCTGGTTTTAAAAGTTTTAAAAATGTTTATTGATTTTAGAGAGGAAACGAAGAAGGGTGGGGCAAAGAGAGACAGACAGACAGACATCAATCAATGTGAGAGAAAAACTTCCATTGGTTGCCTCCCATCCGTGCCCTGAGCAGGGACTGAACTTGCAACATTTTGGTATACATGATGATACTCCAACCAACTGAGCCACCCAGCCATGGCTCATAAATTTCTTTGTAAGTTTTCAACTATGGTTTTTTAATGTGATTTTCAGTGGATCTTCAAAATACTTAATTATTTAATTAATTGACTCACAGAATCTAAGACCTGAAAAGACCTAATTCAATCCTGGCATTTTATAATTTAGGACAATGTATATCTACATTAAAGGAGAATTTTTCTAGGCTACCAGAGCTTAGATATGGCTTTGACTTGAACCTAGGTCTTTGGTTTGCCAGGAAAATTTCTTAGAGTAGAGAAAACAAAGGTTCAAGAAAACACATGGCCACTTCATTTACAGATGCAAGAAAGGCCAGAATGTTTGACGTATTTGTTGACAAATACATTCTTTATCCCTGTTAGAAGCAGACATGGCAAGCTGTGTTCCTCTCTGTCCTGCAGTCTGTGTTAATTTCTGGCTTCAGTACAGGAGACTTTCAATTTACTGGTAGTATAATGTATTTCCTGCCCTGCGTCTAAAGGAATTAAAGAATTATAAAAGGCATTGCTGAGGGGCAACTTCCGCTTTTAGGATCTACCTCTGAATAAGTGGAGATTTAAAATAAACCAGATTCCTTTTTAAAATGTCATATCTTATAACTCAGGTGAATTCTTGTCTGAGGGTATTGTTAAATGTGGTGCTGTTTTTTTTCAACAAGGTTTTTCCACATGGCCATGGTTCTGAGAGAAGAACTGGGTCGTTCTACACGCCTCTTGGGCCTTTGTCCTCCATGGCCTTTGACACTTCTAAAATGTCTCTGGTGGACTTTAAACAGTCTGTTTTAAGTTTTACTAACTTGAGAAATAGAAAACAGAAAAAGTAAAATGTTTTTAGGTCCATTCACTGAAATCCAGACATCTGGGTCTTTTAAGCAATTTGTATGATTTATTTAGAAAAGTAAAATCAATAACAAGAAAACCCCCCAAAAATATTAATGTTTTCCTCAGAGTATGAAGTTACTTCTCACTTTAAAGAAAAAAAATGAGAAGATTTTACTCATCCATTAATTAATTTATTTATCCTTCTAATGAGAATTTGTGGAATGCTCACCAAGTGCCAGAAATCTATTGAGCCACTCTAATATTATGATAGTTCCAAATTAATACAATAAAATATCAAAAGTACCTTGAGATTAAAAACAGAATAACCTAACTCCAAGAAGTCTTATATCCATAATACATGGCATTTTTGAGGAAATTTATACTTGTTTCATGTAACTTCTGCTATCAATAAACTATTTAGGAGTGCTCTGCTTTAGAAAAACCTGATCCATAAAAACTCTAATGTTAGAAATCAGAGTGTCTGGCAGATTGTGGGCAAAGTCATATTCTTTTTCTTTACTAACATTATTTTTTAATTTTGTTTTGATATCTGTTTAGAGATAATTGTATCCCTCATAAGAGAATAACCTGAGAAGATTAAAATCGATTAAAGAGAAGCCCCTGACTGTTTCAGTTCTGCAATAATTGCAGACACAGCTTTTCTGGAATAATAATAGAAATTAATAGAAAAGTGAAATTTATTTTACAAGACAATATTTTCAAGTGTTAACTGATTTGTTAGGAATTTACTTTTAGTATTTTCAAAAATAAAGTAGAATCTGTTTTAAATCTTACTGTGTTTAGAAATAAAATCAGAGTGGCTCTGAGGAATGATTAACGTGAATGCCCTTTGCACAGCTAGGCAACCCTTTTAAGGGGCCCAAAGCAGCATGGCTCTGCTCTCTCTGACTCCCTTTGTTGAGGTCTGTGATTCTCCACCAACGCACTTCGCAAATGACCTTATCAGTCAGATTTGATTAGCTTCATCTGCTGGATAAGGAGGAAGGAATGCATTTGACTCTTCTCAGTACGACCATTTTGTTTTCTGACTCAGGACCCCAGAGTCAGACTCTGATTCTTCTTATCTTCTCTCTCCTTCTCCGTTGCCTGCTACAGCTCACATTATTTGAAAATAGTAAAATTATTTCAAAACATCTTAACAAGATGTTAAATGAGTGTATAATTTATTATATATAACTGTGTTTGTACTCTTTAGAGAAGAGACTGTACATTTCAGGCTGCCAATATTTTTGTCATCTGTGCCAGGCCGTGGGGGTAGGTAGGCTATGTATCAGGTTGGTGGTAGCAGGTCATCCATCTTGGTGTCCCTGTAGCAGTCTGGGGTATCGAAAAGCACTGTGAAATTAAATTAGGGGTAGGAAACGTGGTTCCTCTGCAACATGGAGAAAATTATTTAATCTCTGGGAAACAGGAATGGTAATATCTTTCTTGCATTTCTCATAGTGTACTTATGATGGGCATTTAATATAATAAGGATAAAAAACATCTATAGACTTAAAATACTAAATAAATTTATTTCTAAATAAATTTCATTATTTTCATGGGTACTAGGGAAAAAATTAGTACAGTCAAGGTTGGTATTTAAGCAGCAGGCTGAGTATATTAGTCATTAATTGAGGACAAACATAGTAGCCTCTGCCAGAGATGTTACAGATCAAAGGAATTTGAAAGTAAAGGATTCAGAAGTGGGAGGAGCACCAGATTCTAAGTTTAAATCCTTGATCTCTGATGATCAGCTACGTGGCCTAGAGCAAGGTAATGTCTGTCATTAACCTGCTCAAAAGGACAGAGTGAGCAAAATAATTTCTAATCAATACTTTTAGCTTTCTGAAATTATAACCCCCAGCTCCCACCTCAATTCATATGTCATAATAGTAAATTACATAATTTATTTTTATATTCATCTTCTTTAGTTTTCTGAATTACATAAATAGTAGTACAAAATCCAAATATGACATATAGGTATGGAAAGAATTTAGTTTGATACTCTTACATATAAGTTTCAATCATGTAAATCTGTCTTCATTTTAATGATAATTTAATTAAATCCATGAGAGATTAAATCACATTCCTACAGAAGAGCTACTAAAGTGTGGGCACTGTTCATTTATATTTCCCTACACTTATTTCTAAGCCATTGACAAAAATTTAAAATAACCAAGCAAAATGTATGGCAAAGCAGTCTCCAAATCCTTAAGCCCAAATGTTTTGTACCCTTGTGGTATTTTAATTCAAAAGAACTTCCAGTCTGCCCTTCAAAATCGCTTTAGCTTTAGCTGTGATGATTGAGGCCCCAGGTGTTTTTTGAACAAACAGAGTACTCAGGTTTGCAGCTTCGGTTAACTGCCTTTTCCATTGGAAAGAGGGTGCAGAGAATAGAGCTTAGGTTAGCTGAGATCACGTGTCTTGAAGTGCACACTGAAGAACAATCACGGGCTTCACTGAGAGTCAGGTTTGTTTCCTTTAGTGATAGTTCTGAATGGTCAATGGAAAAGCCAGAACATGCTGCAAATGAATTTCGTCTCTGGTCTCTATAAGAAAAGGCACTGATATCCGTCAAAAAGCAGGTGAAATTTCAGGAAATCTGTATTGGAAAACTCACATTAAGAGTTTCTCAGATTTCTGAGTTAACTTTTTCCCTTCTCATCCAAGTTTGCTGTTGTAGGGAGAGAGAATTAGGTGTACAGATAGATGTATTGAATGTGGAATCCTTGCCCTTCCTAGAAAATTTTGTGAAATAATTCTTGGCATCCTAGTCTCCTTGCTAGGGCTCCATTGTTTCTTTCCTTATCACTTTCTTTCTCTTTTCCAGCTCATTATATTAATATGGCCTTCATTTAATGAATTGCATTTCTGTCATGTAAGCCCTTAAAATTATTTTATTTTCATTCCTAGGGGAGGATAGCACCAGCAAAGCTTGCTTGCTTATTAGTGTGGAACCTCTCTTGCCCCTATGCTCGGTTTCTCGAGGAAAAGTCTGCTTGCCCATCTGACTTGATTTACTTTTTCTCACACTGACCTTTCTGTTACCACTTTATCACTTCTATCGTTAGCAGCGTATCTACTGTGGGGTGGAAGGCTGTGCCTACTATGGTTTGGACTCTGAGTTACTTAGACGGGTGCCTATACATACATAAAATCTCACTCCTTAAATAAATGTAAGGCATTATTAGCCCTAGATTATAAAGTAAATGACTCTCGTAGATTTTAAATAGTTTTATTAAGTATATATCTACTCGAAGAAATACAAAACTGAACATCACATTTAGTGTTGTTTATGTCACATTAGAAGAAATAAAACTACCCTCTCTTATGTCTGTACCCATATCTAGAAATCCCTTAAAAAATTATTTGGAAAGGACCTGACAAAAAAAATCCCAAGAAATAATACAACAAGAAAACATAAACTGCATTTTTTTTTCCTTCTCCTCTTTCTTAAATATCTATCATCTGGAAGATTTCAGACCATACCTGGGAGTTAAGCATTAAACTGAGCACCTACAATAGAAAACAGATACATGAATGGGTTGAAGAAACTGGAGGAAATATTCACAAATGAGATTTTTGGAGATAGGAAATTTTTTTACATTTATGTTCTGTGGCTGAAGATGAGAAAGACGACCGAAGAAACAGTATAAGGGTTTAATCAGGGTCTATGTCATTACCCAACTTTTAAGCAAGATTTTAAAAATTTGTTGAAAACTCAGTACAACACTGCCCACTTACTTATTGGCATATATTACCTGTATACAGAAATAGACCATATTCTAAAGATATACTTTTTAAAATGTATTTATATTTCTTACATAGCCCAGGGAGATTATGAAATAGCTATCTTGATGTCCTTCATGAAATAAAGAGTGTCTGGCATCAAATGAAACTTGCAGGTAAAAAAAAGAGATTCTTCCAAGATAGATTCATTCAATGTAGACTCCCTATAGCTTATCATTCTTAATATTGGTATAAACTGCTAATCAGTAAAATTGACATTTGATTTTCTAATTTGAGCTCATATTTTGCTCATGAATACCATAAAATATTTTCCCCTTTTTTATTGTTGACCATACATGAATATTGTATATTCATGAAATTTTTAATAAAACTTAACTTTAAAAATGTACCACAAAAGAGAAACAGCTGGAAATGCCAAGGTTTGCACTGACTAATGTAATGGTAGTCTATAATCACAGACTCCAATCTACCCCCAAACAAATTACACTGTGACAAAAACTGTCTGCAAAAGAAAAGTCAAACATGAATATAGTATTGGAATCAGCTTCAGCAGAGTGATCCAACAGAAGAGTCACTAAAGATTAAAATGGGACCTGACAACAAGGCAAGATATGATTCCTGGATCCAGAGTGCAGAGGTTTATTGCAAATGCTGAGCTGGGTTCCTGGCGTGGAAAGGGGGGATGTCCAGAGGAAGCCACACTGGGATTGGAAAGCAGACTTTTGCCCATAAAGGTTAGTGATGTTGAAACCTCAAAAACCTCAGAGGTTCAAATTGGGTAAGTCAGTATTTCAGAGTGGCAGGGTGGGGTGACCAGCGTGGTTCTGCTGAGTAGCGGAGAACGCAGCATACTGGAGCGAGGCATCTGGGGTTCTGTTCCCAGCCCTGGCTCTCACTCTCCCAATAAATCAGTGTTAGCCACTTAATGTTCTCTGTCCCAGTTTTCTTCTAAGTATAATCAGATGAATACGTTTACCACATAGTGAATTTACTAGGATGTTACCAGTTAGTGTTTTAAAATAGAAGAGAATAAAATAGAACAGAACAGAAATTATAGAGCTATAAGAGATTTTACTGATCCACTAATCCAATCCTTTCAACACTATGACTTAGAGGAGACATACCCCAAATCACACATCTAGTTAGTTCTTTGAGAGCTTTCCTTTTCAACTTGGAACTACAGACTAGAATATATACCTTGAATGTTTTATTATGACTGGGGCTGGACAGGTAGGTATTACTTAGTGGAGAATTAAAAATTATAATGTAGATATATACAAAACATAATGAAAAGTATTATAAAACTATATCTGCAATATAAACCTGTTTTTATTAAAATTAAATATATATGTGTACACCTCAAAACTAGGAGACACTTTTCCTTCCTTAGTTGATTAGATCACTCAGTCACCTTCAGAATGGCTAATCACTTTCTCCTGAGAACCTTTACTTTAGCTTGTAAACCTTACAAGTTTCTAATTTTCCTTTTTCTGGCTATTTCTCCTTAGTCTTATAGGATGGCTTATCTTCCTTTATCAAACTATAAAAATCTCACTAGGGATCTGCCTTCACCCTTCCTGACCCCTCTACATCCTTGAACTAGAACAATGTCATCCATTCCACTCCTTTGGCTTCAATGACCACCTATATTCTAACAGATACCAACTCTATACTATTAACCCACACCTCTCTCTTAGGTTCCAGGCCATTTATGCAACTGTCTACTTCACATCTATATTTAGATGTTGCACAAGCACCTCACACTCAACACATATTCAAAACCAGTTCATGATCATCATCTCCCTCAAACAGTATTTACTCTTTATTGAGTGCCACTTGATGCCTTCTACCCAGATAATTAAGGCAAAACCAGATTTTCAACTTAGACTCCTTCCATCCCCTTTCCTCCCAGACTAGTTTCACCAGTTAATGTTATCTCCATGATAGGTCTCGATTCAGACATCTCTTTCCATTTTCAGTGCCCATACATTAAACTAAGCTATTACTATTTTTTTACATGTCATAGACTCTACTATGGCTTCCTTCATCTACTCTTACTTTCCCCCCATACATTTTGCACATTGCTGTCAGCAAGGTCTTTTAAAAACTAATATTTAATTATTTCTCTTTCCTACTAAATACCTTTGGATAGCGTTTTATTGTTTGTGGGACAAAGACCAAAATCCTTAATACCATCTGCTAGACCTTGCCTTCTTGGTTTCTTTCTTACTTTTCCCAGTCAATGGTAGTCAACTTTATAAAACTAGAATACGGGGCAAGAGTTATTATCCCTGTTTTGCAGCTGAGGAAAATGATACTCTGAAAGTTTAAATCATTTAAACACTTTGTCACTGTTAAGTGCTTAGAATTTAGTAGAGCCAACATCATGACCTAACCAAGCTGGTTCCTTTCCTTCGTCACAATATGATTGTATCCCTACAAATCCAAATACATTGAAAATTGTACTTAAGTGACAAAAGAGGATAGTATAAAAATCAAACACATACTTTATATTAAGAACTATGTTTCCAGAAATAAGACAAAGATTCACTAAAATAAAACATAAATTATGGGTTTTTAATGCCAAGTGCAATTTTAATAATAATAACCAAATATATTGAGCACTTAGAGTACTTTCCTCTCATTAATTCATTTATTTCCCAAAAGAACTAAATGAAGCCTATTATATTATTATCGCCACTTGAGAAATTTCTAACCTGAGGCATGGAGAAAGAAAGTATTCATTTAAAAATTACATATGAAGAAACTAGAGAAGCCAAGGTTTGAAACCAGGCTATCTACTCCAGAACTTATTTTTTCCTAAAACTCCCTTAACGTATTAATATTACTTGTCCTCTCAATTTAAAAACTGACTAAAGATGGGTAGGAGGATTCATAGAGTAGAATAAAATCCAAGCCTTTTCCCCACCTTTCCAGATTAATCGCCACGGTATGGCCTCCCCCTGACACACTGTGCAGACTTCGGGCACAAGGTGGCACTGACGAGTCCCAGAACCCTTTCTGCCTGTCTCATTCTCTGTGCACGTGATCACGTTGTTCTTCATTACATATTACTACATCATTTTTCCTCTGAATTACTTTTACTAGCCTTCAACATAGATAGCACATTAAAAGAGGCACTAAATAAATGCGTGTTAAATTGAACTGGTTGTCAAAAGATAATAGATCCAGATTTCTTCAGTCATAGATATTGACGTCCCTACATAAACAGCTTCTGAAAAGCCCCAACCACACTTAAGTTTTTATGATAAAAGTTGATTGAAACAATGATCTGTATCTCCATCAGTTGAAAGGGAACTAAAAAAAATTATTAAATAAAGATTTGAATGTTAAAAACCAATATATGTTTTGTAGAATACTCAGAAAACAACAAAATGCAACTGATAATACTAGTTAATGTGTTTGCATGCAAAACTGATATCTAAAATCTACACATAAAAGTGAACCTCATGTCTTATAGTTAAAGACTATATCATGCATATCTAGCATATCATGCTAGACTAACTCATGATATATACAAGATTTTTAATAGTATTATATATAAAAATACTAGTATATAATATATATTAGCAAAAATACTAGTATATATAGCTTCTTAATTTAAAGAAGCTATAGTTCTGGCTGGTGTGGATCAGTGGATTGAGTGCCAGCCTGCGAACCAAAGGGTCGCTGGTTTGATTCCAAGTCAGGACACATGCCTGGGTTGCAGGCCAGGCCCCCAGTGGGGGAGGCACGCAAGAGGCAACCACACATTGATATTTCTCTCCCATCCTTTCCCTCTCCCTTCCCATTTCTCTAAAAATAAATTAATAAAATCTTTTAAAAAATACAAGAGCTATGAACAATTGTCTTTGGGTCTTACTGGTGTTTTTTCCATTTGGGATTTTAGAAGGAAAAGAAGCTTATATTTGAATATTTACATATAGCACTATATTTGGTACTTAATTCAATTGATAAGCTTGATTTCTGGGCTCTTTCTGCAGTAAGAGACTTTCTTGGTATAGCAGCCAGACACTTAGTCCCACACAGCCTTTCAGGAGCTCTGTGGAGGCTGAGAGCATGTCTTATGAATAAGCAGGGTGTGGTTGGAAGAGCCCTGGGCAAGGAATAAAGATATTTGCCTTCTATGCTCAATCATTCAACATCTTAGGGCAAATGCCTCTGCAGTTATTAATTGGGAGGTTTGTAATATGTGACTTCAAAGGTTTGTTCTTCCTGTCTTAAGTTCTATGATTCCAGGTGAACTGGAAAAATTCTATAGAGCTAAATCCTTTGGCTCTTACCTCTACCATTGTTTGACTGGGAATGTAAGCAAGTCAATGAAACTAAAATTCCAGTTGAAAAGCCAAGATGCTAATAAAACTTTGATACTGGTCATTTCATTACAATGTGCAATTGTAACTTGTGTTTTCAGCACATCCGCAGTTTATCCAGAAATCTGAAAGTGCATGGACATGCAGGGGTCTGTAGCATTAATAAGGACATATAGTCAGGCTATGAAGTATGCAAAGATAAGCTTTTAGTTATTTATATTTTTTAGAACTGTGAAGGATCAGAAAGGGAGCTCTGAATTCCTTAGCAGAGGCTCTGAGGTGGAAATGGTCTCAGTCAAATCTTTTAGGGAAAAAAAAAGAAAACAAATTTCACTTTCCCTCAGGGGGACCCTATGACAGCCAAGTCCTAAAGATGACTTCAGTCTAGAGTCCAGTATTTGTGACCTGAGAAAGCCAAGAAAGGGTCCTTTACTCAAAGCTGCAAGGAGAAGGAAAATAAAAAACCCAAAGTCAAGCATGACCATCCAGCTGGCACATGTGCCTGGGCCGCAATTGGCTTTGGCAAGCCTTCATCCTCGAGGTCTCCAATGGCTCTGAGGCACTCACCGCAAGAAAATCATGGGTTTTAAAATACCAGAATTAAAGAACACATTGATGTAATTTTGGTGCCGGAGCATTTAGAGAAATGTGTTTGTCTTTGAAGACTGGCTAACCTTGGGAATGCTTCAGACCTGTAATGGGACTATTAGCCTGGGAGTCGGTTCTACTGTCCCTGAAGGGATTTGCACTGTTAACCATCCCTGAAGTGCCATCTTGAGCCTTTGCCCTTCCCGCTGACCTAGGCCCAGGGGGAGCACTGTGTACCCAAACTGCTTTCCAAAGTCAGAAGTATCTTTATGCACTTGAACCAGTCACCTAGAGTCTTGGAATAACCAGAAAATAAAACTACTTCTTGAATTTACTTGGAAGAATTTCTCTCAAGTGATTTATAATCTCTGCTTGATTGACCCTTAAATTCTTCCATGTAACAGTCAAATTCATCTCTCTTCAGCTCCAGTCATCCATTCTTGTCCTCCTAGGTCCACAATCATTGATTAATCCATTCTCTTTGCTATACATGTCCTCTCCCAATCTCTTTTTTTCAGACCAAGTATTTCAATTATTTCTTCTAACCTCATGGTTTCAAATACTTCATCTTAATCACTTTTTTGTTTTTGTCCAGCTTAATTTTTGTCTTTTCAAACCACTTATTGTAATTTAAGAAAAAAAATTATCTAGGTTACATTGAAATACTCCTATAAATAAAGCAAAATTTTGATGCCCAATAAAGTGGGTTTCCTTATATAACTCTGGCTCATTTCTAGGGTTTAGGAATAATTTCTAGATAAAAAGAATTAATATCACTCATCTAACCTTGTCATAACAGTCTTCTCTCCAGGTATCATCATATGTCATTGAACAAATGAACTCTTAAAACTGTAAAAACTATGTAATACTTTATTATGTTATGGAACACATTTAACAGATAAATTATAATAGTTCAATCCAAGATTTGTACCTTAGTACTTTAAGTCCAAACTTAATATTTGATTAGAGCGGAATTGAGATATCAGCAGGCCTCTGTTTAGAGATGAGGAGTCAGAGCCTCAGAGGATGAAGTGGTATTTTGCTCAAGAACTTGCCGACAACCTCAGATCACTGGGACAACCAGAATTCACTCTCCAATCCGAACTTCTTTCTCACTGACACTTTATATCCAGTCTGCCATTAATTTGAATTAGATGCAAATATCACCTTAGTTTATTAAATGACTTACTTTATATCCTGTGCAGAGAATAGGACATAATAAACTATAAAACACATTTTATGGTTTATTAACAAATATGACAATACCATGTAAGTAAAATGTTACAAGAAGTAGCATGTAAGGCATTAGTTTATGGGCAGGATCCTCTTATAAGAAATAACATATATAGCAATAACACATATAGAAAATGTCAATTCATACTCATGTCAGGAGAATTTGCCTTTGAAAGGGTACTTTGACAATAAATTCTAGGTACTGGATTATATTTCTGAATGCTTGTTACCAAGTTTAGAAGCAGCTTACTAGGTACTACTTATGTTCCTTATTGCACACTAAGAACTCCTGTTTTAACTAGGCTGCATAATTAACAATTCAAAGCTTCATGGCTTAAATAATAATCTTTTGTTTCCTCTGCTGGTCAGAAATTTGGTCATCTTCACGGAAGATAGCTTATCTCTTCCATATAGTGACAGGTCCTTCTTCAGTTTCATTAAGCTAGGCTATCAGCTCAGTTGGAATGTTCAAGATTGTCTCACTCACATGTCTGGCTCCTCATCTGGGATGGCTTGGATGCCTGGGGGTGGCTGGATCACTGGGCCCCACTTCTTACAGTGTCGGCAGGGCTCTCATGTATATCTGAGGCCTCAGTTCTTCCCCATTTGGCTTCTCTCTCAATTCACACATGCAACTTTGACATCTTGTGTCTGTGTTCCCCCTGACAAAAAGCAGAAGACCCAACCACTCTTAAAGCCAGGGCTCAGGAATCTTAAAGGGTCAATTCCACTGAAATCTATTGGTCAATGCAAGTGGCAAGTCCAACCCAGATTCGATGAGTGGGGAAATAGAATCTAGCTTTCGGTGGGGTTACAGTTTATGTGAACAGGGATGGAAACTCTGTACAGGCAAGTAATTTATGTACTGCTTTCTGTGATTTTGCCACCAAGATAAAAATATTCTTAAAAACCTCAACTGTTTATATCAAAACAAATATAAATACACACACACAGAAAATAATAGACAAAAATACAGGACTAGGGTATTAGATGCAGGGTTTCTCTTTTTTCATTATTAAGAGTAGTTTCAAATGAAATTGTAATTTTCACATTACTAAAAGCAGCACTTTATCTCTTTGATGGAAGAATGTTCAATGATAAATTACCACTATGACTGCAATTACTTTTTAGAATGAATTAGTGTTTTATTAATTTCAATAGGATCTCAGTACATTTATAACTATGGAATATATACATGCCATCATATTATTCACTTTATTGGCAATTCTTCAATTGTATAGATTCTGGCAACCTTGAGATAAGAGTTCAGGTCATCAAGGTTGAAAGATATTCCAGAGAAATGAAAGCACGGATATTTAGTTGCATACTTATTACATAGCGCCAAGGGATACTCCTACCAAAGAACTTTGAATTAGAAATTTAATTTCTATTAATATTGCCATTTAATTTAATTCAGTTAAGAGTTGATATGAACCCTTACTAGGCACTTAAGATAAAATTGTGATCTTGGTGAATATTTAAAGAGTATGAAATATTTTCCATATATAAAACTTCAATTCTTCTCAGTTTAACAAAATTGTTTCAACACATGTGTATGACCTAAAAGATTTGAGGCAACACGCACACCAGTTTTAGAACCATTAAAATGAAAGATATTTCATGAACATTTTACTATGTAATTACATCATACTCTACTTCTTGATTTTCAATGTTATCTTATTACATCATGCAGCCATATCATCATTTATTTAATAAGTATTGAAAATTATATTGTTTATAATAGTATTAAAATACTACTTTAGTGAACATACTTATTTAAAAAAGCTTTGTATATATTCATGTCACATCCATTTTTATATACCTAGGTCACAGAAAAAAAACTGTCTCAAAAGCTTTGACTTATGTAGCCATATTACTCTACAAAATATTAATTTCACTTCTAACAATGTTTGTCTGTATCCTTAAACCTTAATCAACACTGTATATTGTCATTAATTCTTGGTCATTTCTAATTTGTTAAATATAAAATAGTTTCTTATACTTTTTAATTTGTTTGATTGCTAATGATATTTATTTTCTTGTGTTTCCAAGGCATACAATAACATTTTCTGGAAGTAGGCATTTAATCACCTCATACATATGTGTATATTACATATATATCTATATACATACACACTTACACAAAAAACAAACTTTTAGCTGTAGTTACTTTGGGTCCTTTTTGGTAAATTATGGATGATTGAAATTTTTATCCTTTTCTATGTTTTCAATTTTTTTCTATGACTAAGATGAACATGTAAAATTATACACCAGAATATTACTGTTTTTAGAGTTTATTCTTTAAGATCATATTATAATAAAGTTCTTTGAGTACCTCACCAAAACAAATGTCAATAGAACAGGACCCAAGGGTGATGTGTCTATACTCATTATCGATTGGACGTGGTAGGCATGATACAATGAGACCATGTCGGAAGGAAAGTAGAAGTGTAGATCTTTGCAACAATCGTTAATGCTGCATCCCCACTTTAAACATATACACCCAGAATATTGAGCTTGCTAGTCATTTCTAAATAAACTCAGTTTAGGCAAAGAAGACCTTTCATTCTGACACTCCTGGATTACAGCAGTGGTGAGCTGTTTCCTTTTCTTTTCCTTCTCTTGGTTAGGTTCCTTATCAAATTTCCTCCTCAGCCAGGCTCTGGTATCTGCATCCTATAATCAGTTCTGCTCCATCCTCCAGCTGCCAGCTTTCCTTGGCCACTTGCAAACCATTTCCACTCTTTCTCAGGAAAACTTTTTGAATTTCAGTCACAATTTTATGTTTGAAGCTTTGATCTTCACCCACCATTGAATATGCTCTTTACATCCTCTAATTACCTATAAATGAATCTTTCATCATGTAGCATTTTTTGTACTAAAATAAATATCACATCTAATCTTTGTATCTATTTCTTATCATCCCTACTAAATGGTTAGATTTTCATAATAGTAAGGGTACTGAACATGCTTTAATCATCTGCCTGATTCATTGTGCCCAGCTGCACTTTGCACATAGAAGTTACTCAGCATCCATTTGGCTGAATAGATGGATAAATGATGTGTATATGTATCAAAGATTAGATGATCCATCCTAAACTAATAAGCTTCTTGCCCAATCACAATTTTTTTTTTAGTAAGCTAGGAAGGCTAAAGGAAGGTAATTGATAAAATTAGTTTTAGGGGCAGGAGTGGTATAAGGTACATCCTGATTTAGGAAAGAAAAATCATGGTTTCATTTTTCTGTGAGTCTTGGAAATTCACCTACCCCCTCCAGATCTCAGTTTCCATAACTATAAAAACAAAGCAATCAACAGGCCAGTCTTCATGACCTCTTGCCTTAGGGGCATTCTTAAATTACATTCTTAGGTTTCATTCAGTCTTGACCTAAAATGAACCTGAACGTATGGATCATCTCTGGAGTCAAATGAGCTTTAGAACCAGGAGATGAAAATTGTATTTAAAGAGATCTTAAGTGCTCTTTCTGAGATCTGTACACATGAGCCTATGTAAGAATGAAATTATATTCTACATCAGTTGAATGCAACTTAAATTCTTTGAAACAATCTCTTTACATTCACTCTACTGATGAAATTCTTTTTGTTAATAATACTTTGTTAAAACAAAAATTGCAATAGTATTCTGTATTGTGAAACACTGAATTCTAAAAAGTGCATAAAATAAATGCATATAAATTATATTCATTTTCTAATAAAACTACATTGTGGTTTCTGAGATTAAATCATTTTTATTCCTAATAGTCAATATATTGAAGTTTAAGTTTCTTTGATAGCCAGCCTCTCTGTTAAACACGTCTTTTAAAACAAAGAGGCAAATATATTAAGTGTCTTCCCTTGGAGTGATTTTTAAGGTAATTTTTCTAAGTTACTGGGAAATAACTCCTAATTAAACTTTTTAAAGTTGAATATTAATGTTTCTGATCTCTTTAAAGTGAAAGACATTGGGCCATCTATTAGAATTCCAGCCCAATCTTTTCTATAGTACTGCAATAAAAGCTTCCATTGACAGAGTTCAGGCAATATCTATAGGAATAAATACAAAATGGCATCTAAAATAAACAGCATACTTAATGATATAGTTAATTTACAATCTGGAGATGTTCCTTATCTCATCATGGACCAGCGACAAGTAGTTCATGGCTTCGTTTGGAGCCCCAGTCTTGAAGTAGCATTGCTTTAAAGGTCCTTCTCCAGCCATGCCCTTCCCACAGGCTGAAGGTCATGAGCAACCTAGGACACATGCCTAACTAGAACCACACCCCAACTTCTACCAGGAGTGTCCAACCTTTTGGCATCTCTGGGTCACACTGGAAGAAGAAGAGTTGTCTTGGGCCACACATTAAATACACAAGCACTAACAAAAGTGATGAGCAAAAGAAAAAAGGTTTTAAGTAAATTTATGATTTTGTGTTGGGCCACATTCATAGCCATCCTAGGTTGCATGTGGCCTGCAGGCTGTAGGTTGGACACATCTGTAACTAGACCTTAGTTTCAGCACACAAGAACTTAGAATATTTTGCCCAAACTACCTAAGCTTACTTGGGCCTCCTCCTGCAATCCATTCTCACAAAGATCAACCATACCAGTGGGTGCCTTTTTATATATAAAAAGAGTCTGGTTTATAAAAATATATATAGAGAGAATTTGGTTATGTGGGCTAGAGTGTCTACATTGTATATAGCCCATCAAAATACAGCTCAATGGGATTAGGGGTGGGAAGAGAAGGGAGTGGTCTGCTATTGAGGAGCAGGGTCCAGTTCTCCATGCATTGCTACCTTTCCAACAATTAGATAATTCAAAGCTTCTACCTGGTCTTTTAGTTCAGTGAAGGAGAATATTTCTCTATATAGTATGTGACCTCCATTTGTGCTATGTCCCTGGGCCTGTCAGGTGTTAAAGAAAGCTTCCTTTCGACCTATAGTTATCACTGAAAAGAATCAAAAGACTTTTTACAACATTCAGCTTTTAAAAAGTAATCATCAGTCTTCTAATAATGTATGCTTACACCTTTGAAGTTGTTAAAATCAGAAAACTGTATAGTACTATGTTTTTTTTTTATATGCCTTCATTTCCTTAAAGGAAATCCTCTTTATCTCTTGCTATTCTATTTTCCAGAAGTTTCTTTTCCCCTGCCATTCCCTAGTGATTTGTATGCATCCTTCAAACAGCTTTCCACCAGTGCTGACCTTCTCACCTCTCATACCTTTTACTGTCCCAGCGTAGTGATAAGATCTCTTATCCCCAGAATTCTGATGCTTCCTTTAGTTTATTTCTACATTTTAGAGGAAACCATTTTAAATTTCTATTCCTTAATATTCTTTTCACCTACACTATTTTCTTTTTTCCTTTATCTCTATTTTGTGTATGCATATATGAGTATATTCACATATTTATGTATATATACTGTATATTCAGATATTTTATGTATGGAATTAATCTTTCTATTAATTTCCCCCCTTAGTTGTAAGTCTTTTTAGGGCAGTGACTATATCTAATTATTCTATATTTTCATAGCACCTAATAATATAGTGACTATCACATAGACACTGAACAAATAATTTGTTATTTAAATAAATCAAAGAAAATAAAATTGCTACATACTAGTAAAACATAATTTATTGAAATACATAATTTATAGAGAGAAGGAGATGCCTAGATATTTAAGATTTTAAATTATATTTCAATAATAAAAGAAAACAAAAAATTCTATAAGAAGTAACAGCATTTCTTCTATACTTTCTATAAAATTGAATGTCAAACTAAAGATGAAAAAAATTGAGCAATAGAGAAGAAATGTCTTAAAATTCTGGAGAGGCTTCAGAATCAGAAAATCATTTTTGATTGGCTTTGTCATTGTTTTTTAAGAATGGATATCTTTATATTAAAACATATGATTTCAATATCTGACAGTTTTCTGCCAGCATAATCTTTTAATATAATCTTTTTTATACTTACATTTAGTTTCCCATTTATTTTATATTTTTTATTGATTGATTTTGGAGAGAGGGAGAGGAGGAAAGAGAAAGAGAGAGAGAGATTGACTGATTTGTTGTTCCACTTATGTCTGTACATATGCATTCATTGGTTGCTTCTTGTATGAGCCCTGATCTGAGGTCAAACCCACACCCTGGCATATCAGGATGTTGCTCTAACCTATTGAGCTACCCTCCAGAGCATTGTTAGCTTCCAATTTAAACCGTTTATTTTTCAGTTTCCATAAACCCCACAGTAACTATTTAAAATTTTTCTGTTCTTGCCTACTTTCAAAATCTTAAATTTGAAAACTAAGTTTGATTTCTGTGCAAATAATTCCTTTTCCTATACCTATCTAACTAATTGCTAAAAAAAAACCCTGCAACTATGTCCTTCAGTATTATTTAGGATTGGTCATCTCTTATACATAGAAAATTCCATAGCTCACATGATATTGATGCATTATAACTATCTTCTTTCCAAATTAAAGTGAATTAGTGAAAATGAGAGTGAAGGAAACATTGCTTTTAAATCAAAAAAATCAAATGCAATTTTCAAATGGCTTTATTATGCTTGTTTTTAATATCAGATAGTTCAACATCCTACAGCTAATGTGAAAACAATTCATGAGCAAATTAAAGCAATAACACAATAATGCTTAGGTCATTTTATTTATTTAATATTATATGGTCACTTTTTGCCATAAGTATAGGTACATGGTTAGTTATAAATTGGTTTTAAAATTTATGCTACATCTACAGTGTCCTTGAATTTTTAATGTTTTTAAAACTCAGCTTTAAAAATGTATTATGTATTAGAAAAATGATTATTTTTCTATTGTACGGTCTCAATTTAATTTCTAGTCACTTTAGTCAATTTTCAGGCCGACGTTTAAAATCTCTATGTATCTGAAGTAAAAAATGCTCCCTGAGGGAGGAAGAAACACATCACGCAAACTCACATTTTCAGTATGCCTAGGGCAATCATAAAAATCTATTGAAAGAATGTTTTCATTTCATAATTTTAAAGACTTTATATATATATTTTGCCAAGCATAACTAGTTGTATGCACAGTAAGGTGTTGCCCTGGTCATTAAGGGCAGTTTTTAAAATACTGACTATAAATATTTGCAGCAAAGCTAACACTTATTGTGATTGCTACAATAAACCAGGCCTAACACTAAATACTGTGCCAGTGTGCTCTCATACAATCACCAAAACAACCTATGAGATGGTCACTGCCATTGCCCATGCTATCTAGATCCAGGCACAAGGCTTACACAGCTATAAATAACCTCATGTTGCTCAGTAATAAATACATTTGCCTGCTGATTTTAGATACTCTACCTCACAAGTCTGGTAAACATTTTACTAAAATTAGGGCTAAACATTATTGTGTAATTGCATCTTAAAATATATGCAATTACATGTCAAAATTAAATTCATAATTAAGCTAATACTAAACACACTTGCATTTGGGTAATGCCAAACACTGAAAAAGTACTTATTTTTTGTGTTGATGAAAATTAACAGATAAATTTCTCATTCAACTTGTACAAAGAACTGTTTGCTTTGACCAATATAAAATAATAAAATTCTAGCCCTGGCTGGTGCGGCTTAGTGGATTGAGCACCAGACAGTGAACCAAAGGGTTGCTGGTTCCATTCCCAGTTAGGGCACATGTCTGGGTTGCAGGCTGGGTCCCCAGTAAGGGGCATGAGAGAAGCAACCACACATTGATGTTTTTCTCCCTATCTCTAAAAATAAAATAAATAAAATCTTTAAAAAATAATGAAATTCTAAACCAAAGAAACTCCAAAATTCATATTTTCTTAACTCCAAATGAGGCAGGGATAGCTTAAATTGTAAGCCATTTACATTGCAGCTGTTGTACAAATATTTGTTGTTTGCTCTTTTTTTCTTTCTAAACTCTCAGAAAAACTTTTACATCCATAACAAAAAAGTCTACCTGAGGGCTTAATTGCTTTAGGGCTTCCTAATTTCTGATAAAAATCTCTCCTCAGTTTTAGCATCTCCTCTCTGACACTACGAAATCAAATCAATCAATCTTCCCAGAACCATTTTTATAATAATCTTACCTCAGTTTAAAATTTTTTGAGGATCAATTACCTAGCTCACATTTGGATTAAATGATAAAAACAAGTTTCACTGTTCACTTTATATCACTGACGTGGTGTAAAATAAAATTATAACAGAGAGTTACTTTAAAAAGAATTGAGAGTTTAAAATGCTGTGTTTTTCCATTTTTATTTTAATAGACTAAGGTTATTTAAATCAGAATTATAATAGATTCTTGAGTAATTCATTTTATACTGTTATAAAGTTATTATAATTTTAGATAGAATCAACATCTTTGTTCTGACAAATCAGAAAAGAAAAATCATAAGAGCAAAATGCAATGCATACCAAATGAAAAGCTTCCCATTCTACAACTTCCCTACAATTATTACCAAAGGAATTGAAAGTCATTTATTAAGCATTTACAATAAGCCAAGCTATGTTCAAGGCACTTAGGTTTCAGTAGCAAGCATAACAGATAAAATCCCCTGTCCTCGTATAGTTCTGTTGGAGGAAACAGACATTCAAAAAATAAATATGTAAATCAGATTACATTTTAGAATCACTAGCGTATATACAGATCTGTCCAGAAAAAGTCTAGCCATTATTAATATAATGAGAACAGTTTGCACAACACTAGTGTAACCTGACAGCCAAGAACATTGGACAGGAATGCACATGTGCAAATAATGTACTTGTCAGTGGGGGCAGTAGATGCCATTGAGTGAGCATGTGTACTGTGTGGCCATTGCATTCAAAATGAGCAAGAAGAGCAATGAACCTGCATCAAGTTTTGCTTAAGCTTGAACATTCTTCCACGGAAGTTATTCAGATGATTCAGAAGGCTGCAGCTATCCGCAACTGGTGATTGGCAGCTTTATCAGGATAGTATACCTGCTCATGCATCATGTTTTGTGCAGAAGTTTTGGCGAAATGTCGAATCACCCAAGTGACTCCTAGCCCAGGTTTGGTGCCCTGGGACTTCTGGCCTTTCCCAAAATTAAAATCCTCTTTGAAAGGGAAGTGGTTTCAGACCACCAATGAGATTCAGGAAAATATGATGGGGCAGCTGATGGAGATTGGGAGAACTGTGTGAGGTCCCAAGGTGCCTACTTTGAAAGGGACTGAGGTGTCATTGTTCTATGCACAGTTTTTTATATCTTGTATCTTCTCCAATAAATGTCTCTATTTTTCATATTATAGAGCTGGATACATTCTGGGCAGATCTTGCATAAGTTTAGCTGTAGATGATTCTGACAATGAGTTGTTAGTGTAGTTGTAACTTTATACCCCCATCAGAAAATTCCAGTTGCTCCATATTCTTGCCAACAGATAGTATTGTCTATTTTTTTTATTTTTAGCCATTTTCATCACTGTGGGGTAGTATTTTATTTTGACTTTAATTTTCATTAATATCACTACTATTTGACTACTTCAGCTATTTGGATATCCTGCTGAATAGTGATTACTCAATATTTTTATTGGATGTCTTATTTTTTTCTTACTAAATTATAAAAGTTAATCATATATTCTAAATACAAATTCTGTCACACAAGTTGCAAACACCCAACTCTGGCATTCCTTTTCATTCTATTAATGTATTTTTATTTTTTAAAAATTTATATATTTATTTTTAGAGGGGAAGGGAGGGATAAAGAGAAAGAGAGGGAGAGAAATGTTAATTTGTGGTTGCCTCTCACACACCTCCCCTCTCACAGAGGACCTGGCCCACAACCCAAGCATGTGCCCTGAGTGGAAATCAAACTTGTGACCCTTTGGCTCATAGGCTGGTGCTCAATCCACTGGGCCACACCAGCCAGGGCTATGAACATGTTTTCATGAACAGAAATCCTACAATTTAGTGAAGTCCTGTTTTTCAATTTTTTTTTGTTTTATTGTGAAAGCCTTATTGTGTCCTACTTAATTAATCATTACCTATTCCAGAGTAATGAAGATACCCTCCTGTTTTCCTACAAAATACATATTGTTTTAACTTTCCTATTTATGTCTACAATTCATTTGTAATTGAGAAGTATGAGGTACAGGTCAAAGTTACTTCTAGATACATATCCAATTGACCCTGCTTTGTTTATTGGTGGGGGAGCACCTTGTCCCCAATTCTGTGGCATTTTGTGATTTTTGTGTAAAAAAAAAAGAAGGAAAAGCCCTGGCTGGTGTGGTTCAGTGGATTGAGTGCTGGCCTGTGAATCAAATCATCACTAGTTCGATTCCCAGTCAGGGCACATGCCTGGGTTGTGGGTCAGGCCCCCAGTGGGGGCACATGAGAGGCAACCACACATGGATGCTTCTCTTCCTCTTTTCTCCCTCCCTTCCCCTTGCTCTAAGAATAAATAAATAAAATTTTTGAAAATAAAGAAGGGAAAACTTTCAGCAAGTTTGAACATTGCTAGGAAAATCCAGCAGAGAGGGGGAAACTAATGATGTGGGAAAAAGAAGACAGAATAAACTGGGGTATGATACCATATATATAAATTAAAATACAAATGGGGATGTAACCTTAGCTAAAAGCATAGAGAACTATTATAATACCAATATTAGTAATAATAATTGGTAACATATTATTTACCATGAACAACCAGGTACTTACTGTTCAAAGCCCCATAGGACTATATGTATGCAGGTATATATTTTTACATGTAAGTATACAGGGTCCAGCAGAAGTTGTGCTTGCTTGAGTGTGCTTGGTAGGGTAATAATATAGGTATAATAATTTATAGTTTTAATTTGAACATTTCACCTAAAATGTCATATGGTGTACTTGAGTGTGATATTATTGTTACAGAATTACATGCTTATGATTTTGTAATAGAAGACTTTGTGATAAAAAGGGGCGTTATTTGTGCAGGGCCCTGTGTATGAACTCATATACATATATTTATATAAAATAACAAATTGTATTTTCCAGTAATACTATGTATGTATTTTAATGTATATGTACAGTGTTGCTAGAAAATGCATCTATGAGAAAAATTAGTTTACATATTCTATACTAAATTTACTTAAAAGCACTGTGAGGTAAATACTGATTTTATAAGAAGTATAGAGAAGCAAAGTATTTAACTAACTTGGCCAAAAATGGTAAACCTGGGCTTTAAATCCAGGTAGACCTATCCAAAATCCATAATTTAAACTGTTATACTGTTTTCATCCACAGACATTTTTTTGGTTAGATTAGTTAACAATGAATTAGAAACATTTATTAAGCATATAATTAACAGGCATTTAAACAAATATCTAATTTCTATACTTCCCATGTTTTGAGACATATCTTACTAGCCAAGCTTAAATTAAAAGAAATTACCTAATTTCATACATTGGCTTTCATAAATTTAGCTGCTAAAATTAGTAAGAGAAATAAACTTGATCAATAACTTTGAATTTCCTAAGTGATGTATTTAAAGAAAAAGAACATTTCTCTTTTATATGAAAGCTGTCACTCAAAAACAGGCCAACAATAGATGAGCTTTCAATATTATATTTTTGGTTGTGTCCTGCTACACTCTTAAAATGTGGATTGAAAACCCCGTGGGGTTAATCCAAGCACTACAATGGTTTCCTCTTCAAACACAAGTAGCTTTGGTGCTACTTGTTTTATCTAATATAATGTTTGGATGGAACACATACATGGTTTTTTAAATACACATTTTAGGGAAAGTGTAGGCCCTAATGTCAGCATAATATTTGTGTGGTTTTGCAACAGTCAAGTCCAAATAAGCTCCTTAGCCCTCTAACCTCTGGAAAGTAAACTATAACATGAGGTACATCAGACATAAGTTATATTTCTCTGTTGCCCATTAAAATGCTGGCATTTATCAGACAGTTCAGTGAAACTCAGACCAATGCAATCAGAATGAAACTTGAACTTGTGTTTAATGTCACCTACGTTTTAATCACTTCCCCCGGATTCCCCTACAATTTTTCTGAGGCTTTTCATTTATATGTCTTTTATAAATACATACATTGGTCGTTGTATTTCATGATTTAAAAATACTGCCATAGAGATTTGTTAAATAAACCATACATACACCACCAATTTTCAAAGCAAGGAGCCAACTTTCCAAGTATGAGAAAAGCCCAAAGATAAGAATGAGCATGTTACAGCAGGTCTGGGAAACATAAAGCAATACTCTGAGCTCATGGGATGGGTGGTTGTTAAAAATTAGCAGGAAAAAAAAAAAAGCCAAACTTGTGTGAAGTCAGATTATAAGGTCCTAGAAATTAAATTGAGTTGTTTGATTAGTTAATTAATTGTAATTTATTGAGTACTTCATGTACATTGCTATGTACTAATGATTGAAACTGAAACAAGATGTGATACCTGCTCTCAAGCTCAGAATTTTCAGGGAAAAGATGCATGAAAACAATGCAGCACAGCATGATGAGAGCTATAAAAGGACACATATGAAATGCAGTGGGGACCTGCGGGACAGGCGTATTCAATCTTCTGGGAAAAGAAGGGAGGAGGACTTGACAAAACAGGTTTCAATTAGTCTGTGTGTTAAAGACCAAGTGGGGGGGGGGTGGTTATTGTGCATTGCATGTGGATGAGCCAACAGTTAGAAAAATCCAACAAAAGTATGCATGTTAATTCAGATGGCACACCATAAGATAATGCTCTTTTTCCCTCCCTTCTCTCTAAACATTAAAATGACAGGTAAAAATATTTTGAAAAGTGAAATTTAAGAGAGAAATGAATTTGTGTATTTGACCTGAACAAAAATTTTCAGGATCAACTGTGGACTTCAGCCTATGTCTTCTAGGGTCTAGTCCTAGACAGACTGATGGAATCGATTTCATCTACTGCAGGGTACCCATGCGTGTCAGGTGAATAAGCCATGTTTATTATTATATTCTAATGTATTAGAATATAATATTATTATATTCTAATGTATTAGAATATAATATTATATTCTAATAATATTATTCTAATAATAATAAAATATAAAATTAATTATTCTATAATCAATTATTATTCTAATATAATATAAAATATAATTATTTTATTTTATTTTTTATTGTTGACACTATTACAGATGTATTTCCCCTCTTTTGCCTCCCCCCAACCAGCACCCCCCATCACATTGTTGTCTGTGTCCATGGGCTATGTATATATGCAAATATATTTTTTGGCTAATCTCTTCCAGTCCCCTTTGACCCTCCTCCCCTCTGACATCTGTCAGTCTGTTCAATGTTTATTACATTAAATCAGAAGCCAGGGTGGGATGTTCCAATCTGTGAGAGAGCTCTAAAAAGCTGTGACTACTTGTGATTACTTCTTATGTAGAATTGTATATCTGAGATGGTAAGAGAAAGAATGCAAAGCCATACACACAGGTGACAGAAAGAATTAAAAGTTTTATTCACAGGGGTCAGTGAATAAACAAGTCCTTTCATAGTTTTGTCACAAGAGAGTAACACCCAGTTTTAAATATTAGATCTGCTTTTGGACTGGGTGATGAGAACATAGTACATTTGCAAAACAGCTATTCTGGAATCAAGGAATACAGAGATGAAAGAGAAAAACAACAGTCAAATACTCTCATTCAAAATCAGCCTGCAAAAAAAAAGTAGGACTAAAGCACAGAAAGGAAATTAAAACTAAGAGTTACTCCTTCTCTAAGGAATAATGTAGAGAATCAGTGACTCTCTTGACTGAAACAATAAAAATGCTGAATAAAAGTATCTGAAATGCGTATGCACTCACTTGTGCACTTACACATGCTCATTTTTTCTTTATTTTTATTGTTGACACAATAGTGTCAGATGCCCTTTTTTTTCACCCCTTTGCCCACCTCCAACCAGCCCCTGCCCCCCTTCCCTCTGGCCATCACAGCACTGTTGTCTGTGTCTATGGGTCATGCACATATGTGTGTTCTTTGGGTATTTCCTTCACCAACTTCTTCCGGTCCCCCTACTCCCACCTCCCCTCTGACAGCTGTCGGTCTGTTCCATGTATCCATGCCTCTCTTTCTATTTTGTTTGCCAGTTTATTTTGTTCATTAGATTCTATATATGAGTGAGATCATGTGGTATTTGTCTTTCTCTGACTGGCTTATTTCACTGAGCATAATGTTCTCCAGATCCATCCATACTGTCACAAAGGGTAAAATTTCCTTCTTTTTTATGGTTCCATAGCATTCCATTGTACACATGCTCTTTTAAAACTCATTGTAAAGTGACATGAAAATAGGAATATGATGAGCACAACAAACAAAACAAGAACCCTCGGAAATATAGGCTCACACAGACAGCGTTTGTTCTGAGGATGTCTGCCAAACCCTGGGGAAAACACTGGTATGACTGCCCATAAGGTAGGGGCAGAAGATGATGTTCAGCAACTCCCAGCTGACATCCCTTAGATAAAGCTGGGACCAAAAAGGACTACACAGAGAGTCAGCTTGAATCAGAAACAAGTGCATGACTTACACAAGCATAAGAATGTAACTTTCTTAGCTCTGACACCAGGTGGAAGAGGGAAAAAGTGATCTCTCCCTAGAAATATTTTTAAAAATACTTTTAACGGAAGACAGCTTGCATGTATTAAAGTTCACAAATCTAAATTATACAGATATTTGAATTTTTCATTGAACCACAGTAGAGATGAGAATAAGGAACATTTCTACCACCCCACAAATAAACTCACGTCCCTGTCCAGCAGTACAGCCCCCATCCCTGGGGTAGCCCTTACTCTGACTTACAGCATTATAGATTTGCTTCAGTGGTCCTTGAAGTTTATTTCAATAAAATCACACAGTATGTCCTCTGTGCGTCTGACTTCCTTCACTCTGCGCTGGGCAGAATAATGGGGCTCCAAAGCTATTGTCAGTCGCCTCAGTTAAAGACAGGACAGATTTCTTACCGCCTTTTCCAATTGAATTTAAGGTGATTGCCACAATTAGGAAAAAAAGAGCCATATGGGGACATTTTCCTTCATGAGGAAGATTCCTGTGGTAGATCATAAACAAAAGTATTAATGCATTTCTTTCTGCCCTACCTCTGGGGGTTTGCATTGTTCCTTCCACAGGTGCCTGGGTTATTAGTTTTCCTCCACTGCCACAGAATTGATGTAGTCCATTGCTATAAGTTTAAAAACTTTTTTCAACCATCCCCTGCTCATGCCAGACCTATTGTCTACAACATTCAAGTTCAAAAGGGACAAAAGGATTTTCATGAAATTCACAGATACTCATTTTGTCCCCTACCTTGGGTTTGCATGCTGCTCAGGACTATTCAGTGAGCAGTGTGTGCACCCAAGTAGTAATTATTCTTATAATTTAATTTATGTCAATCCAATGAAAGGATACAGACGGCTGAACTGCAATTCAGTTTGAACACGGAGACTGCCCCCGTTTTGGCTGGGTGGCCACCGGAGGGTTGTACCAAACTATCCAGCATGGTTTCTCTTAGGGAGCAGAAAGATGTGTCATGCCCTGAATGGAGAGGGTGCAATCCAGAATTTTTCAAAATAGCAAGTTACCAAGAGGTGATTTCTTTCTGAGAAATGGCCATATTTTGTGACCGAACTGTGTTACTTAATGTGTATAAAATATGAGGAGTTCAGGAATAGTCAGAAATGTTTTTAAGTCTGCCTTTGAGGAGGCTGATGCCATACTCAATAATAGCAGATGCCTGTGAATGGAACATAGGGAACTTGGGAAGATAGATGTATCGATTCTCTTGAGTACTGGCCCATTTTCAGTGGCTTTTGCAACAAAAGGCACACGTGGCCAGATTTGCTGATAAAGGTAGTATTTATTACTTTGGACTTAATAATTAATAGATCATCAAAGTCTCAGTGACAGACTCTTATTAATTAAATGCACAAGGTTGACCAATAGATTAATAAGTTATATAATTTGTGGTAAAGCATTTTGAAGCGTGTCTATTTAAACTCAAGACTAGCTTTTAGACCATGCTGAATTAATTTTAATATGTTCAAGGCATCTGCTTTCTCTGTAGAAAGGGAGGTAGATACCTGTGCCCACACTCACATACACACACGTCTAATTCAGTCTCCCTTTTGTTCTCCCACCCTTTTCTGCCAACAGTGCTGTCACAGCCTCATAAAATTTGCTCCTCTAGGTATTGCTCTATTGTGTTACCCCTGGGTCTTAGGTTAGTGTATTATCGCATCATCTCTTTACAGTTTTTAATTATACTGATTAAGGATAGGAGACAGATTGTAGTTATTCAATAAATGATTAATGAGTTTAAGCTAGAGAACTATTTTAGTTCTCTTATCTCCAAAGTCTTGGTGGGAGGGAGCAGCTATCAGAGTAGACGTCCCTGTCCCATAACAATTAGAACAAAGAATCACCAAGAGTGAGAATGAGTCAGAATCACAGGAAATAGAGCCATGATCAATCTTTCCTCATTAAGTGTCAGTGTTATTGATATCTTCCTTTAACACAATTTTCTCTGCACTTGGCTTTTTGTAATCAAGCAAAACTCTGAGAAGTAGATGTCCCTGCTTTAAAAAGAATGCACTAACTGGTTGATCTAGATATAGACACAGGTTGTCTGACTCAAATCCTGGATTCCTTCTACTATATCAATAATTCCAAACTTACCAATGCAAAAAGTTCAAAGTGCTTGCTAAGCTTTTTCTATAGATTGAAATAATTATCTATACATATATACATATACATATATACATATACCTATAATGCTTTTGTGCATTACTTTTCAATGTATTTGGATGCTACTGTAATTAATAAAATTAAAGCATTGCTGAGTGTTTAGCAATGTGCTTAACTATTATTTTTTTATAATAGTAGCTAAAATATGCTTTTTTTCAGGAGTTGAAAAATATTTTAGGTTAAAAAGTTCCTTCTTGCTGGAAAAATTTTTGAATCATTAACAAATACCATTTCATAGTAGTAGTAACACTGTTTTGCAGGGTTTATTAAAAATTTATTTATTTTATACTGAAATTATTGGAGTGACTTAACAGAACTATATGGGTCTCAGCTGTACAATTCCACCATACATTATCTGCATATTGTATTGTGTGTTGACCACCCCAAGTCAAGTCTCCTCCCTTCACCTCTTATCCCCCTTTCCCCCTCTTTTACTTTCCCCCACCCCGCTTTCCCTCTGGTATACCATTGTCTGTGTATATGATATATGTGTGTAGATAGATAGACAGATAGACAGATATTATGTATATATGTATAGACATATATACCTATAGTTATACATCTGGTCTTAATACCTTTGCCTTGTTTTGTTCTGCAGGCTTTAGTTGGCCACTTCTTATACAGTATTGTGTCATCAGGATCCACATGGTCCTATTTGCTACTAGTACCCATGAATAACTATTTCCTCTGATCTCAAAACAAAGACACAATGTATCTGAATCACACCATCTTGAAGTGATTACATTTAAGAAGTGATCTCTAGAATCTAGGATTTTTGTGCGAAAGCAGTAATTATCTTTACTCCCATATCCCAAAGCCCAGAGCATATGACACAGAATAGATGCTTAATGACTGATTGACACAACTTTTTAGGGACTCCTTCAAATCTCTATGTACCTTTAAATCTTAAAACCACAGAATCACAATATTGTGGTGATTTTCAGGGATCTGCTACTAACTCACTGTAACATTTTGCCTCTCAACACGGTAAAAAATAATAGCAGTGAAGGTGAATGACAATCATGATAATGATAACAAAACAACTGACTTTTTTGAGCATTTACAGTGTGGCAGTCATGGTTATAGCATTTTTATGAGTTTATAAGGTAAGTTTTATGAGCTGTCCTCAAGTGGGAGTGAGGTCTGGTGACATATGGAAAGGATTGCTTTGGTTTTCTAAGCACACCTTACAGGGAAGTGCAGGCGTGTCTCCTCCTGTGGCAACAGACTCTAGGAAGTGGTGTAAAGAAGCAAAATTTCTGGCACAACTACAAAGGATCATTGAAGAGACAAAATGGGATACTACTTATAAAAGAAACTCAGTGAGCTAGAAATCTCAAATATCAGTTACCCTTAATCCACCTTTGCCCTCAGGGGTCACTGCTGTAGCTGCTAGAATATACTATTAGGAGGCACTGACTTCCAACACTTGAAGAGCTTGGCATTTCCTGGCTCTGAGGTTAATGGAAGGAAATTAATGTAGCAAGCAGATCAAAGCTGTATTTGACATTTTAATTCTAGTCTTAAATAAAGACTTACTCATTACATATTTTAAAACAATTTGAAAAGCCATGAAGTGAACAGTAAAAGTACCACCACTTAAACTTGTTAACCCATTTCTTTGAGATTGATACCCTATTTGAGATGCTCTTTTCTGCTCCCATTCTATTTGCATATCTACACACACATATATCAGGGTGTATATGTATGTATATTCATACATATGTACATTAAAGGTAATCAAAATATGCAGTTTTAAAACTTGCTTTATGTATTTTAAATGTGTTTTGGATATGTTCCCATGTGAGCATGCACAAATCCATCATTGCTTTGGCTGTCTAAAACTTTGCATGGTGGGATGATTGATGTCCTCATTAAATTAATTTTCTACTGAAACGCATTTGTGCTGCTTTCTGGTACTCTTTCTAGTACAATGTTGGTACAGTAAACATTTTATACATATATATTTGTCTGTGAGGATGTTTATGTGATAAATTCCTGAAAATGGAATTCCTGGATCAGAACAAATTCATCAATGAATACTATCAATCTTTTAAAATTTTACCAGTTAATATAAGGCAAAATGTTTTAATTATAGTATTAACTTTTACTTTTAACTTAATTGTTAATGTTGATGGAGTAAATATTAACAAATATTCTTCCACATTGAAAAACAGATCCATCTATAATGAGACAATGATGGATTCAAACATTCAGATTTGGGAGAATGTTGACTGAAAAAATGTATTGAAATCTCATTATTCATATAAAACAGAAATATGTAGATACAGTTGAGATTGTAGAGGCACATCGGGTCTTGAAGTGCCTTTTAAGCAGCATTACAAAAATCAAACTTCGTGTCAGAAATGGTAGAAAAGGCAATGAGGTACCTGACCAGAAAATGGGCCAAAAACTTTGACACTTCACCAAAGAAGACATATAGAAGACTAACAAGCAATATAAAAAGATGCTCCACATCACATGTCATCAGAAAAAGTCAAAGCAGCAGTGGGATACTACGGCACATCCCTTAGATTGTCTAAAAGCTGAGACACCGACAACACCGATGCCGGTGATGACGTGTGGTGACAGGAACTCTCCATCATGTGCTGCTCCGTAATCATGTGATAATGAAAAACGGGCCAGCCACTTTGGAAGACTTTTTACAAAAGTCTTATTATTTCTTGCAAAACTGCCCATACTCTACTGCATGATCCAGCAATTTCACTCCTTAACAGGTCCCCAAAGTAGTTAAAAAGTATGTCCACATGAAAACCTGCATACAGATGTTCACAGCAACTTTGTTGATAACTGCCAAACTTGAATCAACTGAGATTTCCTCCAGCAGGTGAGTGGATGAATAAACTGTGGTTCATCCAGACAATAAAATAGTTTTCAGTACTAAAATATCAGCTCTCATGCCACGAAAATATATGGAGGAATCTTAAATGCATATATTAAATGGCCGCACACCTTACATTCCAACTTTAAGGCATTCTGGAAAAGGGAAACTATGGAGAGGACAAAAAGTTCAGTGGTTGCCAATGATCAGGGTGGATGAAAGTAGGTGATGAATAGACAGAGCACAGAGGATTTGTGAGATTTTTAAAATATTCCGTATGATATAATGATGACCTCATGTCATTATACATTTAGTCAGACCCATAGAAGGTGTAACACTAAAAGTGAACTGTAATGTAAATGATGAACTTTGAATGATTATCGTGTGTCAGTGTAGGTCCATCCATTGTAACAAATGTGCTACTCTGGTGGGAAATGGTGATGGGGAAGGCTGTGCTTGGGGCAATGAATGGACAGGAAATTTCTGGAGCTTCCCCCTCAGTGCCCTAAAACAACTCAAGGTAATAAAGACTTAAACAATCAAGTTGTACGTAATGTATATATACAATTTTGCATGTTAATGGTATCTCAGTGAAGCTGATTAAAAAATAAGAAACAAGACAATGAAATATAAGAAAAAGAAGAACAATGTGACAGATTTACATTTGAGAAAAGTCATGACTAAAAACAATGTAATTAAGGGAAGAAGCATTGAGGACAATGAGACAGATTAAAACCACTGATAAATTAAGTAGTTCCTTTATTATTTGTACATGTTTCTATATATGCATTATGCTTCAAAAAGAAGTTGCTTAAATGTTTTAAAGTATCTGTAGAATGCTATTTGTTCCAGTCACTGATGAATGATGAAGATACAAGGGAAATGATAACTTGAGTTGACAAAATATAAGGGAAAAGGAGAAAAAAAAAACAGTGAGACAAATAGAAAATAAATAAATACAATAACTTCAAGTCCAAATATGAGTATTTACATTAAAGTTTTGTTAAAAATAGGCAAATCTTTAATGCTTACAAGAAATATACCTTAGATGTATGAGCATAAATATTTTGAAAAGTAAGAATAATATCCATCCAACTCCAAAAATCTTGCAATTGCCCCTCTTCTCCATTTGTTAGCCATATAGCCCAGGGCCCCCCTGTTTTCTGACCTAGTCTAGTCCCATTAGCTCCTACCTGGTCCCATTGCCACCTCTCTTGCTCCTTGTTCATCTGTGATTCAACCATTTCCATGCACTGCTGGGACAGTTGCCTTTTTAAAATTCAGGGCTGATATTCGTCAAGACCTTTAATTCTATACTATCCTCACCTACAGGATGAAGAACCTTGTTTTGCTGTTTTCCATCCCTACAGACCTATGTCCTGCTTCTCACACAGTACTCTTCACAATGACTATTTAAGGAAGTAAATTAATTCAGGATCATCATATTATTAAAAAACTAAGATAAGTGTGTGTACATGTTTGGATGTATGAGAGAGAGAGAGAGAGAGAGAGAGAGAGAGAGAGAGAGAGAGAGAGGGAGAGAGGGAGAGAGAGAGAGGTTAAGAGCATAGAAATACTGAAGAAAATATTTCATTTGGTAAATCTTTTTTTTGAATAAAGTCCTAATAATGGAAAATAAGAAAAGCAACAGCATCACTACCCCCAAAATTCCATGTGAGCTGAAGAATAACAATAGAGAAAAAATGAAGTGAAGAGTAACTGGAAAGAGCTTTTGAAGTTGTTTGCTGGTCATACAGATAGGTAGTATAAAGTCAATTCTAACTAATTCAACTGGTCTCTTCCTATACAGTAAAGGAAGACACTTACATTCACAATTAGCTATGATGTGAAACTGAGAGTAGTTGATATTCTTTAAAAAGTTTTATAAGATTTTTAAAGAGGATCAAGAAAGGCTTCCAGCTTCTACCTGGGAAAGTGGTATTTAACTTGGGCTTTGGCCCAATTGCAATGGAGAAATATCGAATACATAATTATTTCACATTGTGCACTTTCTGAGACATAGGTAGGGCCCCCATACTCAAAACACCACATATTGAATAGTGATTATAGCTTTAAAAAGTAATAATCTTGGATAAAATTCTGAACTTTAAAAAGGAAATTACCCTTTTCAAATGCATGAGATCCCAGTGTTGAAATATATGCATTGATCAATTATTAATCACAATTCTATTGCTCATTGTATTACTTTTCAAGGTGGCAGTTGTGAGAAAGGAGGACTCAGTATTAATTTTGATGAGAAGAAAGGACATGTTTAGATCTATATCATTGGTTACAGAGACTAGTCAAACAACACGTACATAAATGGATAGATAGATTGCTTCCTCTACAAAGGGAAAGTAGAAGAGATTTATGTGACCAATGAAACAGATATGATAATTCTGGCAATAACTTTTTGTGGTTTTAGTATCTAATACTGAAATATTAACAGAATTAATAATACCATTATTATTTGACAGTTTTCTAAATTCTAACAAAGACTTTGAAGAGTAGAATACATGATCATAAAATTGAATATGTATTTATTACATTCACAACTGCTTTTCTGGATGGTCATAAAGTATAAACTATTAAGATTGCACTCAAATTTTTTTGGATTTCTGTTGCTCTAGTTTAAATATCCTGACTTCTGCAATATGCCATTTTAAGATCTCCTCTTTAGCTCCCCACACTATGTCAAGCATTGGGAGTTCAAAAAGTCTGTCACAGTTTTGATATCACCGAGTTGTAGATATTGTGGCCAGGATGAAGGGGCACATGCAACATAGCCTCAAAGAGTCCTGGAAGGACACCTTCAAGAAGGAAAGCTCTCAGCTCATACTTACAGTGTAAATAGAAGTTAGTCCCCAGAATAAATTAATAAGTTGGATGCCAACTTTAAGCTACTAGTCTTCAATTATTTGATAGTCAAATTGCCAAGTGTCTAAGGACATAGACTCTGGTCTCAGATTTCCCAACTTCAAATTCTGAGCCTGCTCTACTTCCTGTGTGACTTTGGAAAAGTTACTTAAGCTTTATGGAATTCAGTTTCCTCATCTGTAAAAATGGGGATTACAATACTAGCCCCTACCTCATAGATATTTTTGCAAGGATTACCAAGGTTAATACATGTGAAAACATAGAACAGTTCCTGCTACATACTAAATGCTTGTTGTAGATGGTTATTTATTTCAGAAGGTGGCTGGGTACTCTCTGTGGAATGCAACAGAAGCTTCCAACCACTTCTCTTGCCCTGAACAATCCCACTGTGTGCCTACACTCTCATACCCCACATACAAATTATACTCCTTGCATTTGTCTGCACTTGCTGTCCTCAGAAGGAAATCTAGAACTCTATTGCTGTGGGGCTTTACCCCTTGGAAGCCTCCCCTTCACTCCTCAGACGATAAATGTTACTCTTTCTGGTAAATCCTTTTTTTCCCTAGATGTTACAGTTTTAGTAATGATGTTTATTTCCTTAAAGACTGGGACCCCAGTGACAACTGATGAGCCTGCTCATTAGGAGTCATGGTTCCCAGTAAGGTGAGTAAGAGGGACTGGGAAAGGTGGAAAGGAGGAAGTGGTTGGATGAAGGGGCATTCAGAGGATAGAGACTGTTTTTTGTTTGTTTGTTTTAAATAAAGAACATCAGGTTGGACTCAATAATTTCTTTATGTTTTCTTTCAGTCCTGAGATACTCTGATGTGTTTCTATTTGCTCACAAGTGAGTAGCAGGTAGCCCCATATAAATGTGGAGCAATTGACCACTGAGCACATAATAGCCTATCCCAACTCTTTATTTTGTTTTTGCACCACATTGAAATCCTCAAGTGTTTTGTTTGTTCTAGATGTTATGCATTTTTATGCAACTAGAATACATTACAGAATTTATTTTAAAAAAACAACAAAAAACAACTCCTATACCAAAACAAATTCTTCATATTCATCATCTCAACTCTTTACCCAAGAGAGGTCCAGAGCAGACATTCAAAACATGCTTGTTAAAAGAATGACTGAATGAATGAACTAATCAATTCCTCACCAAAATATGAGCCAGCCTCTACTTTTTTTTTTTTTTTAGTTTATGTGGGGAATTTATCTTTTTCCAAAGCCTCAACTCAGACTGTGTTTAACACTCCATTAAACAAGGGAAAGAAAGTTGCCAGAGTCGTTTGCAAACTTACTCTTCCAGCAAAAAAGCAAAAGGGAAAGCAATCAAAAACAGTAAATGGTGGAAAATGTAGGTAATTATTTGTCCCATGTAACTTATTATTCTCTGTTGTGGAGAGAGCAGCATGTTCTCTGAGGACAAAGTAGTTTAAAAACAACATATCAATGCAAATACCTTTCCATCAATTAGCAGCATTTTGTTGAGATATGCATGTATCTGCTAGCCATCACAGTATAAAACAATAAGGAAATGCATGGATATCCCCCCCCAAGTTGGGACTTAGGAGTTGGGCTTATTTTTGAAACATAAACTACAAGCACATAAGCAGCATTCTTGCCATGGAAAAAAATATCAGTAAAATCTGCATCAGAGACATTGTGACATTTTAAAAAATGCCAAGGGAAACCAACAATTATAACAGTAATAATAGTGCTTAGCTATGTGCCACATGACATTCTAATAACTTAATAAATACCAAGTTTTCACTCCTCATAACATGAGGAAGTGCTATTATTACCACCCCTTTTTAAAAGTGACAAAACTGGCCCTGGCTGGTGTAGCTCAGTGGATTGAGCTTGGGCTGTGATCCAAAGGGTTGCAGGTTCAATTCCCAGTCAGGGCATATGCCTCGGTTGCAGGCCAGGTCCCGGTTGGGGACATGTGAGGGGCAACCACACATTGATGTTTCTCTCCCTCTCTTTCTGCCTCCCTTCCCCTCTCTTTAAAAAAAAAAAAAATAAATAAATAAATAAATAAATAAATAAATAAATAAAATAAAAATCCTAACAAGTAATGCACAATACATAAATAAATAAATGACAAAACTGAAGCAAAATTTTAGTACCTGTTCAAGGGTCTCACACAGCTGGTAAACAGCAGTGTCTGGATACAAACTCAGGCATGTTGGTGCTATGTCTGTTCTCTTAACCACTTATGCTATAGAGGAAATATTTATGATAGATACTTAACATTTTAGAAAGCAGAGTATATCTCTGAAACTTCTGAACTAAGTTAATAATATCTCTTTAACTTGAGCTGCAGCAAATCAATTCAATAAATATATAGGCTGAACACCATGTTTAGTACTGTGAGAATGCGATAGTGGTGGATAAGGAGCCATACCCATGAAAAGAATGTACAATCAATCATCAGAGGCAGGTGTGTGCAAGCACTGAAATAAATGCCATAACAGAGAAACCTGTTCTGGTATTGGACAGAGGTCAGTGTTAGAAGTAACGGACAACAGGTTCAGAGGCATTTGATTTATCTCAGGTATTTGCTTAAATTAAGAGTCTAGGATTTGGGGTTTTAAAATCATAAACAGAGAATCATAACATTTGAGTGGTGTGGTAAAGACAGATTGAAAATCAAGATATTTATCAAAGACTAAATCTCTAACTGACTAGCAATCTGAGTTTCGATTACCTTAGTTTTTACATAAAATATGTGAAACTCTTCCACATTTATTTACTTTTTTAGGTTGGTTCCTTTGGTTTATTACTTTAGGTGAGATTCAGGTAAGATGACTATGTAAGAATGAACATAACAATCTGAAAGAAATGTGGTTAATATCAGCATGCTCTTCATCCTCTGATGCTCTTCCTTTTAATTTACAGTGTGCAGCAAAACTCTGCACAGACACCTGGCATAAACACTGTTTGCAACTTTAGGGTAGAATCCATGTGGTTAAAAGAGAGAAAGAGAAAATTACTCCTATTTCATCACCATCCCCAGGAATTTGATCTTTAGGTTTCTCATTATGTTGACTTTTATTTATTTTAATTACTTTGTTACTTCCTTGCAATGATACTCAGCTTTGTGTCATTGTGACACAAATGACACAATGTCTTGTGTCATTGTTATTATTGCTATTGTTACTTTACAAACCTCAAGAAACTACCATCCTCATCACCACACCTGTGGCAGATTGCATTTTACACAAATGGTGTCAGTAGGCTCTGGCAGTCCACACTCTCTTCTTACAATGTGACTTTGACTCCTTCCTTTGACATGTGGGATGTGTCTGCAAGTATGGCAGAAGTATTGCTATCTGACTTCCGAGGTGAGGTCACAAGGGTCAGTACAGCTTCTGCCTGGTTCTCTTGGGACATCATGTCCAAGGAAGTTCACTCAAACTCAGAAGATCCACATGGAATGTAGATGAGTCCCCGTCTAGTCCTGAATGAGCTCCCAGCTGACAGTCAATGCCAAGTTACCAGAAATAGGAGTGAGCCATCTTGAAACCAGCCAACCCAGCTAGCTGGAGTCACATGAAGAAAAAAACAAGTCATTTCCGAGATATCTTCCCAAGTTGCAAATTTTATTCTGCAGAATGAATGACTGTTGTTGTGTCAAGCCCTTAGTCCTTGGGTGTTTGGTCATGAAGCAAGAATGAACTGACACAACACTCATGTCTAGTTAATGTTTAATCCCCTTCTCCCATTTCCTTTCATCCTTCTTTCATTCCTTCAGTCCTTCCTTCGTATGATTCCTGTGTACCAGATGTTGTAGGCACTGGAGATATAAAAATGTAAACAAAGCATATTTCCTCAAGCAGTTTATAGTTCATTGTGGAACACTGACATGTCAGTCAAAGGTTAAAACACAGATTTTTAAGTATTCTAACTGTGGTTTGCCTAATATGCAAAGGGAAGTTTGGGGAGGGGCATTCTAATCACAAAGTTCTTTCAATGAGTAATGAGATTTAATAATCACTAATATTTTCTGAGTATCTACTGTATGCATGCACTATTTATAATATTTTAATGTATTAACAATTCAACCTTCACATGACAACCCCCTGAGTAAGATCCTATTGTTTTTTGACCCCATTTTGTAATTGAGAAAACTTAACCAATCATCTGTAACTATAAAAAGAGGTTTAGTAATTGCCTAAGCTCAAGAGTCAAAAAGTAGCTGAGATATGAATCCAAAAAGTCTGGTTTAATTACTCAATGGTGCTGAAAAAACATGAGAGAGGTAACATTTCAGGAAGGGAAACGTGTGAAGAGTCAGATTTATGTAGACTCATTACATTTTATGTCCAAAAAGGGATCAGACTGTACTAGTAATTTAGTAACAGTTCAATAAGAACACCTTTTCTCTGTACCCATGTCTGTCTGTGAGTGTGTATGCTATAACCACAATCTACTGTCTATAATGAATTAATCCTTCTAGAAAATATTTAAATATTACCATCCTATATATGGTAGCATTAACTTGAATTATTAACTATATCTTCTTGCCTACTGCCTGCTTTCTTTTGATACTAAGTTCCCTCAAAATATATGAAAATACTTTATTCTGAGAGTGGATATCACATTTGACATAGTCACAAAATGCTCAGTTAAAAGTTATTCTACATCAATTGCCATTAGTACCTTTATAACAGAAGTTCCTTAAAAAGTTTGATGAAATTTAAAATTGAATTTGTGATAAGAGCTCTTAGTTATGCCATCTAATTGTTTTAAATGCCAATATTTATACCTGAAATGTATTCTGACACACTTTCAAAAGCTATAGTCTATGAATCTAACTAGTCAGCAATATTTCTGATAAGAATATATGTACACATGAATACATAGAGAAAAATTACACATACATAACCCATTCATTACCTGATATTTTTCCCTTTAGATGTCAAAAAGCAACAAAATTTTAGTTTATGTGTTTTTCCATAGGAAAAAATAATTACCTAGGATATTGCAAAAACTTCTAAAAAGAGTTTATTTCCTCAGTTGTCTCTAACCAAGTTATCAAGCATATGCTTTCTGATTATTCTTCCTAAAGCACAGCTTTTGTTATACCATTGCCTTGCACTGAAACCTTCAAGAGCTCCCTTTTGCCTGCCAATTTAAGCCCCAAACCTCAAAGAGTCCAGGGCCTGCCTATACAGACTTCAACTTCCTTCTCAAACTTCCATGCACTGCTTTTCTTTATTCACCCCCCTCTGTAAGTACAGCAGGCAACCTTCCATTCCTGAGCAAACCTCTAGACCTATTTTTTCTGCTTATCTGCAATGCAGCTCTGTGTCTAAACTCTACTCTTCTACATTTAAATGCATTATAATCATCGTGCTTAGCATTACATTAGATACAGGAAGGAGATCTACGTATTCTAATGTCCTTTGCACCATTTGTTTATAAATTAATACTTAATCCTCTATGGTTTTTATTAAAAGCTTACAAATGAAGAGCTAGACAGTCATTTCAGCTTCCTAGGGGAATCTGGAAATCTATGTTCTACAAGATTCTACTTGAGTTTATCTTTCTGGAAGAAAGAAATTCAACAAAAAAAATTAATCATCGTCAGCATGTTCCTCTTAAAATTTTGACCCTCAAAGAGTAAAAAGAAACTATATGCGCCGGCCAAGATGGAGGCATAGGCAGACGCACTGTGTCTCTTCTCACAACCAAATTAAGGACAACAAAGATTTAGAAACAAGAAAACAACCAGATCTCAGAAAATCAAACTGTTTGGAAGTCCAACAACGATTCATCCAGACCGGTAAGAGGGGCGGAGTCGCGGCAGGAAAAAGCGGAGGTGCAGATGGGCACGCAGACAGCAGCGGCTGGCAGCCCCCAGGTGCACAGGCGGTGGCTAGCAGACCCCGGACACGGGGCAGCAACTGTGCAGAACCAGTGAGGCCGCACAAGGCAGCTGGCTGACCGGGTGGTCCCACATTCACGTGCGGATAATCCAGGCAAAGGGGAAGCGGTGAAAGGAACTGGAATCTGAGAGAGAGTA